>JAJIBD010005606.1:0-16373 GCA_021461705.1 Cryptotis parvus | reverse complement strand
CTCATTGTTGTTTTGATTTGCATCTCTCTGATGATTAGTGATGATGAGCATTTTTTCATATGTTTTTTTGGCCAATCAATTTCTTCCCTGTCTGAAGTTTCTGTTCATTTCTTCTCCCCATTTTTGATGGGGTTGTTTGTTTTCTTCTTGTGAAGTTCTACCAGTGCCTGATATATCCTGGATATTAACCCCTTATCAGATGGGTATTGGGTGAATATTCTTTCCCATTCTGTGGACTGCTCTTGTATCTTAGTCACTGTTTCTTTTGAGGTGCAGAAGATTTTTTAGTTTCATGTAGTCGCATATGTTTATCTTTTCTTTTGGTTGCTTTGTTAGTGAGCCTTTAGCTTCAATGTTGTGGAGGGTTTTTCCTATATTTTCTTCAATGTACTTTATGGATTCAAGTCTGATATTGAGATCTTTAATCCATTTTGATCTGATTTTTGTTCATGGTGTTAGACACAGGTCCAAATTCATTTTTTTAACATGTCGCTGCCCAGTTTTCCCAACACCACTTGTTGAAGAGGCTTTCCTTACTCCATTTTAGACTTGTTGCACCTTTATCAAAGATTAAATGATTGCACCTTTATCAAAGATTAAATGATCATGTGTTTGAGTTTGGGTGTCAGGATACTCAATTCTATTCCATAGGTCCACAGGTCTGTTTCAATTCCAATACCATGCTGTTGAAGGGCCAGCAAAATACATGAAACAACTGCTAAGAGACCTCAAAGAAGACATTAACAGTAGCACAATAATAGTTGGAGACTTTAACACTGCTCTATCAACGATGGATAGATCAACAAGACTGAAACTCACCAAGGAAATATTGGCCCTGAAGGAAGAAATGGAAGAAAGAGAGCTAGTGGATATATACAGGGCTTTTCATGCCAAAAAAGCTGAATACATATTTTTCTCTAGGGCACATGGAACATTCTCTAAGGTAGACCACATGCTGAGCCACAAAGCATACCTCAATAAAATAAAAAAGATAGAAATTGTGTCAGCTATCTTTTCAGACCATGATGCACTGAAAATGGAAGTTAACCGTACACAGAAACAGGGAGTCAAACCAAACACCTGGAAACTGAACAGCTCACTCTTGAACAACAAATGGGTCATAGAAGAAATCAAACAGGAAATCCAAAGATTTATGGAAACAAATGAAAATGAAGACACCAACTATAAGAACTTGTGGGACACTGCAAAAGCTGTGTTAAGAGGGAAGTTTATAGCTCTGCAAGCATTCATCAGGAAACAAGAAAGGGCCCACATAAATAACCTGACTACACAGCTGAAGATGTTAGAAAAAAGACCAACAAAAGGAGAGCCCAACCAAGGCAGAAAAAAAGGAAATAATAAAACTTAGAGAGGAAATCAATGAGTTGGAAAAAAAAATCCAAAATATTAAAGAAACTAAGAGATGTTTTTTGAAAAATTAAACAAGATTGACAAACCATTGGCAAGACTTGTAAGGACAGGGAAAGAGAGAACCCAAATAAACAGAATCATTCTTAATGGAGAAAAGTTTAAAGCCTTCCCCCCTGAGATCAGGGGACAAGACAAGGTTGCCCACTCTCACCTCTTTTATTCAATATAGTACTGGAAATACTTGCCATAACAATCAGAGAAGAAAAAGGACATCAAGGGCATCCAGATAGGCAAGGAAGAAGTCAATCTATCATTATTTGCAGATGACATGATATTATACCTAGAGAACCCTAAACTCTACCAAAAAACTCCTAGAAACAATAGACGCGTATATTAGAGTGGCAGGATACAAAATCAACACCCAAAAAGTCAATGGCTTTCCTATATACAAATAACGAAAGAGAAGAAAGGGATATTAAGGAAACAGTTCCATTCACAATTATGCCACAGAAAATCAAATACCTAGAAGTCAACTTACCCAAGTATGTATGGGACCTGTACAAAGAAAACTACAAGACACTGCTCCAAGAGATAAAAGAGTACACAAGGAAATGGAGACACATTCCCTGCTCATGGATGGGGAGAATTAACATTGTTAAAATGGTAATACTCCCTAGAGCTCTGTACAGATTCAATGCAGTCCTATAAGGATACCCATGACATTCTTCAAAGAAATTGACCAAACACTCCTGAAATTTGTATGGAACAATAAACCCCCAAGGAGAGCTAAAGCAATCCTCAGGAAAAAGAAGATGGGAGGCATCAGCTTTCCCAACTTCAAACTGTACTACTAGAGTTCTTGAAGCTTTGGTCTTTAAATATATACATATATATATATTTATATATATTTATATATACAATATATATTGTATATATGTCAAAAATTAAAATTTTAATTGATATATTTTAATATGTGGCACTGATTACTGCCCATTTGTAAAACGGAGGACTTTTATTTTATGCTACACTGACAATGGTATATGATTTGGCTGTTCATTTAGTAAGGTATCAAAAGTTTAGATATTGCATGTTTTACTAGCAGATTTCATTTTATGCATCATGGGAAACTCAAGAAAAAACTCTGCTAAGGGTACTAAAATGTTCTATATTTTTTCCATATTTTATTGATAGGAAGATAGAATCATGATGAATCAAAATATACCATTTATATATGAAGCCAATCATGCATATGAAAGAGCTATAAAATACCATGATTCACAGCTACTACAGTTCAGAAAATTGATAATAAATATATATTATATATAATAAATATATCATATTACATATGATTCTGTATACACACATATATATGTGTAAGTATATATCCACCCTCTTGTGTGTGAGTATATATATATCTGTATATAGATATATATACACACATACACACATACACACACACATATATATGTGTGTGTGCATACTACATATATATACATATATACATATATACATATATATATATGTATGTATGCACACACACACACAACATGGTGAGTTGGGGCCTTAGAAGTAGTTTGAGAACCCCCGAACCATGATGGCAGCCATTTTCAACATCCAGATTCCACAACTCATCGGAGCTCCTCCCAAATGAGAAGTCAATATCAAAACCAGCTCATCAGAACCCACCCTCGAGAGAAGCCTATTTCACAAACACAGATGGAGCTGCTACTGGTTATGCCCAATGCACAAAGCAGCCACACCGCACATCAGTATATGCAAAAAACAAGAGCGCCTGTATTGCAGAGCCTGGCAAGCTACCCATTTCATATTTGATATGCCAAAATCAGTAACAATAATTGATCTCATTCCCATGACCTTAACAAATGGTCTGAGGCTCCTGAGGCTCTTCATGTTCCTGGAGTGAACAGAAGCTGTTGGGCTATACTAGCATGTGATAGGGACAAGTGGAGATGTTACTCTGGCACCCGCTAGAACAAATCAATGAACAACAGGAAGACAAGTGATACAAATGATATAAATTATGATTATGTAAGAATTTTTTTTCACAATGGAAAAGGTATGAAAACATTCCAGAAAGTTTGACTGATCTGAGATAAATACAGATGCAAAGATATTAGTGATATCAAGAACAATCCTAATTAGTTTATAGTTATAACATTAGGTAATTATTATGGTCTGCTATTCATTTAATCATTTATTTGAGACATTTTGTGTTCTGTAATTTTAAATAAAAAATTCATTTTTTTGCACAAAACTATATTCTTGTCAGGTGACATGCAGATTAATATATGAGTATAAATTAATGTCTATAAATTCTGAACAAAGAAATCAAGAAAAAAATTAATCAGAAATAAATACATAGATTTGTGTCATGTACCTGCATCAAGTAACTTTCAAAATGATGTATAAGATAATTAATGAAACCTTACCCTAACAAGTTACAGAGCACATGCCTAGAATGTGGGAGCCTGAGCTCAATCCTAGTTTACTCAATCTGAACTACCTTGTGGTGTGGTCCTGGAGACACAAAACACCATGGTGCTCATCCCAACACTATGTATCACCTGCTAGACGATGACTAGAATGTTCCCAATGTTTTAAAACAAAATAAAATAAGTTATTTATTTATTCATTTAATCTGCTAACATTCTAAATTTTTGAAATTCTAAAATGACTATAAGAACTAAAAATAGTAGAACCATAAAGCAATTTTGATGAAAAATGAAGAAAAAAAACAGGTTCTAAAGAGATAGAGTAGACACCAGATGTCAGTCATGCACACAATTAGCCCTCCTTTGATCGCTGGTATTGCATATTAATCCCTGAGCACAGAGTCAAGAATAAGTCATAAGCATTTCTGAGTGTAGTTCTGCACCCCTATTGCCCAATATAAATCATATGGAAAGTTACCTTGTCAAATTATTCTTCAAAGTAATGCATCTTTACAAATACCTAATAAATCAATAAGTGTTGCAGGTGCCCCACTGCATCAAGGTGGAAGACAGGAGGCAGGCTTGTTTAGACCAGGGCTCTGGCCCGTGGGCCCTAGATGGTTGATGGTCTGGTATGAACTCAGGGCCATGGCAAGCCTGACAAGTTACCGATGGTGTATTCAATATGCCAAAAACAGTAATAATCATGGACCTCATTCCCAATGAATGGAGATGTTACTGGCGCCCTCTAGAGAAAATCAATGAACAATGAGAAGACAAGTGACAAGTGAATAAATCAATATTTGTTTAAATGTAAGTTTGTAAAACATCTCAATATTTAATTATTACATTAGGTGGAATAGACTTAAAATTATTTAAATATTTAAATACTTAGTAATATTACAGCAATTAAAAAAAGTTGAATTTTTTCAGACAGAATGAAGAATAAAATAAATACATGTAAACTAAGACAGATTTCACAGTGGATTCTGTAGCTACCATTTCTAATGAATGACTCAGTCAATACATAACGGAAAATATTTGACAACTTATTTTTTGAGTAAAAATGAAATTATGGATAAGAAGTAGGGGGTTGTAGCAATAGGATAGCAGGTGGGGCATTTCCCTGCCCGTGCCAAACCCAGGTTTGATCTTTGGCATCCCATATGGTCCTCTGATCACGACCAGAAGCAGTTCCTGAGTGCAAAGCCGGGAATAACCCCTGAGCACCACTGGTGTAACCCAAAGAGTAAATTTTAAGGGGGTGGGGGAGAATAAGAGATTGTACAGGAAGTAGGGTATGTTCTGCACATGAATGCTGCTGATGCAGGAATTTTTAATTGTTTTTGAGCCATATTCGATAATGGTCTGGGGTTACTCCTGGATCTGCACTGAGAATCACTTCTGAAGGGCTTGGGGGATGATATGAGATGCCAGAAATTGAACCAAGATTGGCTGCATGCAAGGCAAGCAACCAACCCAATGTATTATCTTCTGTCCCTGCTAACTTGTTTAATGAATTTTAATGAGTGGAAACTAATGGTGAGCTGAACACCAATATGATAACCAAAGATTCTGGACACTGCCTAAATGTATCAGACATTCTCCAACACAACAGGGTTCAACCCTACCACAACTTCAGCCTTCCCATTGAACTCCTAACACAGTTGGCCAATAATTATCATGAGGGGCCCCTAGGTCTCGACTTGAAAGATCTATAATAAATTATTCTAATTAACCCAAACCATACTAAAAGATATATACAAAACATAAATTTTAAATGGATCACTGTTACTGTCTGTATCACTGTCTTCCCGTATATCATTGATTTGCTTGAGCAGGCACCAGTAACATCTCAATACATCCTGTCACATGCAACAGAGCCCAAGGGCATCATCCCACTCCAGGAACATAAAGAGCCTCAAACCATTCCATCAGGTCATGGGAATTAGGTCTATAATTGTTACTGGTATTTGGCATATCAAATACGACACGGGTAGCTTGCCTTGCTCTGCTGTGTGGGTGGGACACTGCAGAATCTCGAGCACGAGCCGGGCTGTGTTCAGCTCTTCTGCTGGGTGGAGCTTTGAGGAGAGGGGAGTCTGGATGTGGAAAACTGTGGCCCTCATGGTGTGGGGGTTCCTCTGACTTCTTGCGAAGCTCTGCTGGGGTGGTTTGCCAGGGATAGAAACTGCCGCCCCTCCCAGATGCCTTGTGATCAGCTGGACACAGAGAGAGCAATAGCAGCTCTGTCCCTTGTCTGTGAGTCTCTGGATTGGCATACCTGGGATGGCCTTGAAAAAGACTGCTGCAGGGTGGGTCACTGATGAGCCCGGCTGTGATCATTTTCCACATCTGGACTCCCCACTATTTTAAATGTATAAAATAGTTTTTTTAATTGTATATTGAAGAGAGGAATATAAAATGCAGTACAATATTAGTATTTAGGTAGTGTATTAAATTTTACTTATATTGTTTATGTAATTGCTTAATATATTTAAATACATTAATTGTATATTAATATATTTTATGCATATATTGATGTTCAGTGAAATATTTTATTTTAAATAATGTTAGTTGACATACAAACTCTACACCAGTTCTGAGAATGACAAGGGAGGACACTTGCTCTATACTTTACTGCCTCTTTTTTGATATCCTGCACCCCATATGGTCTCCCAAGCTTGCCAGGAGTGCTTTATGAGTGGAGAGCAGGAGTAAACACTAAGCACTACTAGGAGTGTCTTCCGGAACACATACAGACACACAATAAACCCCTCAACACAATATGAAAAAAAATGAAATCTAATAAATTGTGAAAATGTTTTAAAGAAAGGTATAAAAATTAGTTTTTATGTATAACAAAATATTTAATGACTTAAAATTTAATACATAAAATAATCCATTATTTCATAGTTGCATAATATATGAATGTACAAATTCATACAGGGATGTACCTGCCATCCCTCCTGGGCGCCTCATGAGCAGCTGGGCACAGTGAGAGCCAGTAGCAGCTCTGCCCCATGTGTGTCTCTAATGGTTGTTAGGCTTAGCTACAGAAAAATAACGTAGAAGGATAAAAAGTAAATGAAGAAACAAAATTATCCATTAGCGGGGACAGTGTTGCCTGATCCATTCCCTATGGTTAAAAAGTATGGAGAATTCTCAGTATACGTAAATTGAGCTTATATTAACACAGAAATGTGGGGTTAAGGAAAAATTTGATACAAAGTTAGACATCAAATGTGTCCAAACATTTGGAGAAATTAGCATTCTGATAATATTTTTGTGAGGATAAATTTTTTGTTAGCACTGTACCACTTGTATTTTAATGAAAAATGCAAATAAACCTAAACTGCAATAATTTGAACAATATTAAATAAAAAATACTTAAGCATTGCTATATTCCATGAAATACTATGTTCAATGAGAAGTGTGAGGGAAATAGCATAAGCAAAAGAAAATGGTAAAGGAAATAAAGAAAGCTATTTCTGTTTCTCTGTTAAATACATTTTTTAAATGGGAAATCACAAGGTCAAAATATAAAGGACAATCTCATCACATAAACAAAGCAACACATTTACACACTGTGTGTATGCAAAGTAATCAGTTAGGTTATATACATAAAACTTGTATGTAACCTCCGGGGAGGAATTTAATCAAAAGAATGCTTTAATAAGGGCTTTTGCTTGCTATTCGCACATTAACATGCAGATAGAATTATAAAATTGTCAGAAGAAAAAGTTCAAAGAAAGAAAAAAACATAAGCAAAAAAATAAAAGAACAGAATTGTGCGATGACCTAGATTGTTATTTCTAAACCTTTCTTTCCCCTTGGAATAGACAGTTATAGATAAGACGGACTAGAGATCATGGCTGGTACTGTATCATAACTTGATTCCCTGGATTCCTGCCAAGTTCCCTGTGAATTGAAAATGTGTGAGCCACACATAATGAAAAATATTATAAAATCAGGCATCTGTGAATCAGAGAACTTAATCAATATCAAATTTTACTAATAATTTCAAGAAGACAAGCAATTAGTAGACAGCATAAAAACAGTGTGAATGCTTGGGACAATAAATGCAGCACAAAAGTCTTTGTTTCTGATTAAACACACATGTCTAGACCAAAGTAACAGGAGGGAAAGCTTAGATTATAAAATATCTCCATTATGTACATCCAATAGAGGTATAGTTATGTGATATTTTACAGTCGTCTCTCATAAATCTGTATACCATATGTTTGTTTGAGTGATTAAATCTAAGCCAGAACTAACAGATTTACAAAAGAATACTTCTTTGCATAGCCATTAGTCTATTCTAAAAGTTCCAGTAATTATGT
This sequence comes from Cryptotis parvus, assembly GCA_021461705.1. NCBI lineage: Eukaryota > Metazoa > Chordata > Mammalia > Eulipotyphla > Soricidae > Cryptotis > Cryptotis parvus. The sequence continues at coordinate 8,206 of JAJIBD010005606.1, read as the reverse complement.
TTACAAGGAAGCAAAATCATACCTCTTTTCCCCTCCCCTAAGTAAGAGTTTTGGAAGATAAATGGATAATAAATCAGTTGTTTTAGATCATTTCTTCTAATTACATGATCCAAGCAAGCTTTCAAGTCCTAGAATGATAAGAGTATCGCTTTTCTGAGTTTTCTGTAGTTGTTCAGGAAAATAAGACGTATGGGCCCTTTGCTATACTAGAACTAGCATAGTAATTTAAATGTATTCAAATTTCAAAGCTGAATAAATGACTGTTCTGTTAATTTTAGAATGATGTAAATGAATGCATTATCAGTAGGCCATGTAAAATATTATTAGTCTATTAATATATGTGTGTCAAAATTGATAGTCAGAAAGTCCTATCACTTATTAAACCATTTTTCTGTGTCTTCAGAAAACTAAGTAAAATAAGAGCACCTGTGGTCTTTGGTGCTAGAAGAGGATTTGTATTAACTCAAATACAATTTCAACCTTTAGGTGCTTATAAGAATCATTTTAATACATTTCATGATATGAATTTATAGGTACAATTTTGGTGTTACACAGATAAGATTGTTTGATGCATGAAACGGCAATAATTCACAACTCATGTCCTAAGAATAATTCTAATACAAATATGCAAATAACTCAGAAGAAATAATTTAAAAGACAACCCTGTGGAAAAAATCATAATTTACTTGAACAAGATCAAATGAATCTTTTATAATCATGTGAAATTCACTGGGATAAACAAGAACAAAGAATTAATTCACTACCAGAGCTTGCATTATGTTAGAAATAAGTATGATAAATGAACACATTCAAACAAACTATAAAAAAAAAAAATATATTTAAAACAACCATAGAATCAAATTAAACATTTTATGTGTCAAACTTTTTTTATAAATTAATCCAGTATAATAAATTTCAAGGTTTTATATAAATTGCTTAATAGTCATAAAATAACATGATCACAGTTCTCCTATTGCTCCAGACCCTGTCGCAGATTTTAAAAAAAAATAATTATATTAATATTACTCATATTAATATTTTTCTAAGTATCAGATAGGCATTATCTGTAATAAAATTATATATTCAATATGTATAACCAAAAATAAAACAAAAAAAGGCATTGATAAATCTTGAGATAAATTGACCTTTTTAAAACCAACACAGAAGTGGTTGGAGCAATAGTGCAGTGGGTAGGGTACAAGTCTTGCTTGTGTGCGTAACAGTTTTGATCCACATAGCACCTTGCTCCTCAAGCACGAACAGGAGTGATCCCTAAGTGCAAGCCAAGAGACCTGTTGTATGTTTTCCAGAAACAAACAAAAAATAAATTAATTAATAAAAATAACATATCACTGTCACTGTATCACTGTCTTCCTGTTCATCATCGATTTGCTCGAGCGGGCACCAGTAACATCTCCATATGACCTGTCTCATGCAAGTAGAGCCCAAGGACACCTGCTTGCTCCAGGAACATAAAGAGCCTCAAACCATTCCATCACGTCATGGGAATCAGGTTTATAATTGTTACTGGTATCTGGCATATCAAATACGACATGGGTAGCTTTGCCAGGCTCTGCCGTGTGGGTAGCATACTCTTGTAGTCAAGTAATGCCAAGATCTGCCTGGAAATGCCTTTATAGGGTAGAGAAGGGGTTTTCTGAGATGGCATGTCTCTGTACCAAAGACTAATACTAATGCCAGTTAAATTTTTCTCCAAGCCTTCACAAGTCTCTTCTACTTTATTGTAGTTTTGTATGTTAGTTGCCTTTGAGTATATCAGGGAGCCATGCTTGTTTGCTTGGAGGCAAATAGCATTTCTCTCTGGTCTAATTACGTAGGGATCCTACATGGCCAGGCAAATATGCTGGTAAGATCTAGTTAGTCCCACGATGATTGTGGTAGCATGAGAGAATATTTATACCAGCCAGTACAGAATACATGGTCAGATATGACTGCCACATTCAGACTACCCTCCTATCTATGAAGTGACCTGCAGGGAGGCAATCCAGGGCAGATGCAGAGGCCTAGGCTTTTAGGTGTCCTGCAACAGTTAATAAGTAAAATAATATATATTTTTCAAATATGATATACAATGTTGAATGGACATAAAATATTGAAAATTATTTGAGTCATAAGAAGCCACATTCTTCTTTAATTTATTAATATTATATTAATATTGCTTTAACATGCTGCCTGAATATATTTTTCATCTAGCAAATATTCTTGTTTAAAACTCACCAATTCGGTGTCTTATTTTCTATTCCTATTAAGGGATAGGCTCTATTTTCGATACAAGTGCTCAGTGAAAAATGAGTTTACCTTACCATTTAAATGGAAATTCCATCAGAAACAAAGGGCCATTAAAGGCAAACGCTCTTAAAAAGAAAAAACATCACTGGAAATATAACTCGTATCCCTTGTATCACTTGTCTTCCCATTGTTCATCAATTTGCTAGAGCAACAACTTCATACATCCTGTCGCTGCCATGTAATCCAAGGGCATCTATTTGCTCCAAGAACTGGAAGAGCCTCAGACCATTCCTTCAGGTCATGGGAATGAGGTCTATAATTGTTACTGGTTTTTGGCATATTAAATACAGCACGGGTAGCTTGGCAGGCTTTGCTGTGCTGGTGGTATACTCTCAGTAGTAGGCTCTCATCTTGTGCATTTACTGATGAACCAACGGGAGAGATCGACTTTTCTCTTGGGTGGAGCTCTGACGAGCTGTGGAGTCTGGATGTTGAAAATGACTGCCCTCATGGTGTAGGGATTCCTCTGGCTTCTTGTGAGGCTGTATTGGGATTGCAGACCAGGGCTAGAACCCGCCTTCCCTCCTGGATGCCTCATGATCAGCTGAGCACAGGGAGAGCCAGTAGCAGTTCTGCCCCATATGTCTGAGTCCCACTGGGAATATAGAGAAATTAGATGAAGTAATACGCTAGATAATAATTTTTAAGTGTGAATCAACCTTTTCCTAGATGGTAACTTAAACTGATATTTGAGTGACATAAAGTTGATAACAAAAACCATTTGAAGAAGGTGAATCAAGAGCTCTAAAGGGAGAGCATATTTGACATGCTAAAATGGTAAAATAAAAAAAATAGGTTAAGAGTTAGAGAATCCACTCTAGAAACAGATGAATCAAATGTCAGTGTGCTTTTTATAAGCTAGAGAGTTAATTGTGTGTATAAATAATCTATATCATAAATTATATGTGTATACAATTTAAATAAAAATAGATACAAGCTTTAGATCCTGGTGATTCTTAGGGGTTACTCCTGCCTCTATGCTATGAAGACACTCCTTAGTACTTATGGCACTGTGATGTTCTGGAAACGAAGTAGAGAATCCATTAAACAAAACGTGCTCATTCTATTATCACTCTAGTACTTTCCCTAGATTACTTCTCTTTGCCTCTCTCCCCAACTTTGCCCCATTGGCCTGAGTAAACTCAGTATTGGTGAGAGTCTTATGACTTGATGGATTTTATTAATATATTTTGCCATTCCTCTTGCTTTCTTTATATGTTAAATCATAGTTTAAATATAGATTCTTTCATATTTCCCAAGTGGTCACACCAGATGCTTGAAAATTTTTCTAGAATTATATAATGATCAAACCAGATCATTTCCAGCATGTCAAAACTTCAAAAGAAATTTATTAAAATAAGTTATTTGTATATTTCCCACCCATCAAATTTAATTCATCAGAAGTATATTACCTCTGCATTATTAATAACTCAGAGGGCACACTTTTTGTATTTACTTAAATATATTCCTGTCTGTTTATAGATATGCACAATAGTTATTTTATTTATTTTTCTTATACTTTAACTTATCTGTGTTAATAATGGTAATTTTTTGTTTACCTAAAAACATTCTTATTTTACCTTTATTAAAATACCATTGAAGAGCTGGTGAGATAGTACAGGAAGTAGGAAGAGCAACTTGGCGGGCACGAAATAAGGTATAATTTGCAAAATTAGATATTATCCTCAGAGCTTCACCCAGCAGAAGAGCTGATCACAGCCCAGTTCATCAGAGTCCCACCTTACAGCCATCTATTTCAAGCCCAGGTATGTCCAATCTAGTGATTCAGAGACACAGGGTAGAGCTTATACCAGCTCTCCCTGTGCCCAGCTGATCATGAGGCGCCAAGGAGGGAAGGCAAATTCTAGCCTTGGCCCACCATCCAAGCAGAGCCGCACAAGAAGCCAGAGGAATGCCCACACAGTGAGGACCGCTGTTTTCAACATCTGGACTCCACAGCTTGTCAGAGCTCCACCCAGCAGAAGAGCTGATCACAGCCCTGTTCATCAGAGTCCCACCCTACAGCTGTCTATTTCAAGCACAGATATGCCTAATCCAGAGACTCAGAGACACGAGGTAGAGCTTCTACCAACTCTCCCTGTGCCTAGATGATTATGAGGCACCCGGGAGAAAAGGCATGTTCTAACCATGGCCCACCATGCTAGCAGAGCCTCACAAGAAGCCAGAGGAACCCCTCACCAGAGGGGCCACAATTTTGAAACATCCAGACTCCATAGCTCATCAGAGCTCCACCCAGCAGAAAAGCTGATCTTTTCCCCTTTCAATACCTGCACAGGATGAGGAGGCTACTGCAAAATTATCCCACCCACACAGCAGAGCCTGGCAAGCTATCCATGTCGTATTTGATATGCCAAAACCCAGTAACAATTATAGACCTCATTCCCATGACCTGAAAGAATGGTTTGAGACTCTTTATATTCCTGGAGCAAGCAGTTGCCGTTGGGCTACACTAGCATGTGACAGGATGTATGGAGATGCTACTGGTGTCTGCTTGAGGAAATCAATGAACAATGGGAAGACAAGTGATAGAAAGGATACTCAAACCCTGCCAGAAGTAATCCCTGAGCACAGAACAGGTGTAAACCCTGATTATAAACTGGTGCAGGCCAAACCCTACACACAAAAAAATATACTTACAATGTGGAAGATATTTTGGTTTCAAATTTTTTAAATTCAATTTTAAACTAAATGTTCTCGTTATAAGGGTTTCAAAGTAAAAAAAAATCCCTGTTGATTACTTAAAATATTAATATCGCTATGCAACTAATGCATCTTTCTAAATTAAAATAAGCCTAAACATATTTACTCTTACAATTCTGTCATTTTCTCATTCATGATATGGCACAAAAACACAGTATGTGGCTTCTTATGACTCAAAAGGATTTTCAATATTTTATATGGCCATTCTATATTGTATATTATATATGTAAAATATATATCATTTTTATGTGTACTGACGGCAAATTCTTCAGGTGTCTGGGTCTGACTCTGGGCCTGGTGCTGTTCACTTCTTTACCAATGGAATGGCATGTTAGATTTCAGAAAGGAAATTTGGGAATGGCATGTCTATCCTGTTGAATTTGGAATGTGGACAGGTGGACATGGTTATCAAGGAGATCCGAGTAGAAGTCGTGCATAATCTCCTCCACTGCTTTTCTGGAAGATGTGATAGATCCATCAGGATGTCAGAGGGCAGTCATCATCTTGGTCTTACAGTTGGCGATGGACAGACAGGTGTTGCAAATACTATTCCCGGCTTCTGCTGCATCATCCAGTACTTCTGCTCTTCTCTCTTTGGGGTCTTCCTTTATCACTCTTTGCACTGCTTGGCAAGCTTGAACATTAGCAACTGGTTGCCTGAGGCTCACCTTGCTATGTTGGCGAATGAGCTATAGAGTTTTTGAAGACAGGTGTCCTTTGTGTCTTTCTCTCTGCATTCTTCACACAATCATGGAGGTGCCGAACCAGTCAGTTGTATTCTTCAACGATGTTGTCAATGATGGCATCTTCTAATGTTGCTGCAATGGTGCCAAAGTGTTCACAGTACTCTGTAGTAATCAATACACTGACTTGCCTCTTCACACTACCTCTCTGAATGCAGGTACCCTCCAGATGGAAAACCATCAAAACAGTTCTACTATTTAAGAAGGAGACATCCATGACATTGGCAACTATCTCCCCATCTGTCTGTTGTATGTCACCTACAAGTTGTTAACTGGAGTCATCTTGAACTAGATTGGCAGAACATTAGATGAAGGACAACCATGTGAGCAAGCTTACTTCCAAAAAGTTTCCAGCACAATCAACAATATCCACATGGTAACCAAGCTCATTGAGGTTTGTAGGGAGTTCAAGATGCCACTCTGTCTTACATTCATTGATTTAAAGATAGCCTTAGATTCTCTTTAGAATGAAGTGGTCATTGAAGGCCTAGTCAAACGGGGCATTCAAACCCAATGCATCAAGGCCCTTTGTGAGGTGTATTATGGATTCACCCCCCAGGATCTCATCATTCTACAAAAAAGTAATCATTGATGTCAAAAGAGGGGTCCAGCAGAGTGATACCATTTCAACAAAACTCTTCACTGCCACACTCAAGAATAAAAAAAAAAAAAAAAAGAATGTCAAGCAACAATTAGAATGGGAAGGAATGGAAGTGATATAGATAGTCAGCAACTATACCACCTATTCTTCGCTGATGACATCGTTCTAATAACACATGCTGACTGACTTCGACCAAGAATGTGGAAAGATAGGTCTACAGATGAATCTGAACAAAGTAATGTTCATTAAAACGAACTAGTTCCAGAACTAGTTCCAGAACTAGTTCCCCATTCACTCTCAATGGAACAACCATCTCTGAATGTAGCAATTATGTGTACCAAGGTCAAGAACTCAGCATGATGAATGACCCAGCATCTGAGCTGCATAGGAGGAAGAGAGCAGCATTGAAAGCTTTCAAGAGCATCAAAGAAATAGCTAAAAGGAAAAAGAACCTCTGCCTCCTGGCACATCTCTTGGTTTCCACTGTTCTCTCTGCATTAACATACGCCTCTGAGACCTGGGCCCTACGAAAGCAGGATGAGAATGCTATTTGGGTCTCCCAAAGAGAAATCTAAAGAGCTATGCTTGGAATATCATGCCTCACTCAAGTGAGGAAATCTGAAGTCTCGAATCTATAGGTGATGGATGATTGAGAGTCAGGGACACTGTCTTGTTGGCCAAGGCATTGAAAATCAGATGGACTGGACACTTAATGTGATTTGAGATGACAACTGGACTAGAGCTGATACCCACTGGATCCCACAGGGCGTCAAATGATCACGTGGCCACCCATCTACAAGATGGTCAGTCTTCTTCAAGACCCTGAACAAATGGTTTGGGGTGTCATTGGGGTTACACTGGCACATGATAGGGTCAAATGGAAACATTACAGAGCCTGCTCGAGCAAATCGACAAATCATTGGATCAATTGATCAAGTGATATCATTTTACTTGTTAACAAGTTTATAATTTTATTACTAAGACTATAAATATTGGATATGCTCTAAGTACTAGATTCTTGCCTGATACTATATTCTTTTTTTAAGAAATGTTTTATTTTACTACCATGAGTTATACAATTAGGAAGGTCTTCATGTTTGAGTTTCAGACATGCAATGTTCCAGCACCCATCATCATACCAGTGCATATTTCCCACAACTAAATGCCCCCTGATTCCTTACCCCCTCTCCCAGCCTGCCTTCATGGCAGGTACTCTGCCTCTTTTCTTTGACTGTCTGTCTATATCTCTCTCTGTCTCTCTCTCTGTCTCTCTGCCTCTCTCTCTTTGTCTCTCTCTGCCTCTCCGTCTTCCTTTCTTTCACATGTTGCTGGCAATACATACATATAGAGGTTATGATATATATATATATATCATATATATCCCTTTGCCTATATTCAATGCTCAGTTCTAGGTTATATTATCATTTCCAACAATTATTAGCACATTGTTCCATTATCTGCTTTACCTAACCTCTGACTCCCCACACTCTTGCAGAAGATTCCACACACTGACAAGACCTCCTGATCCATGTTTTGTCTGACCTTGGATATTAGTATCATATTATTTTATTTTTATATCCCACAAATAAATGAAGTCATTCTATATCTATCCTTTTTCCCTCTGGCTAATTTCACTCAGCATGATCCTCTCCATGTCCATCCATTTATAGGCAAATTTCATAATTTTGTTTTTCCTAACAGTTGCATAGTATTTAATTGTGTAGATGTATCAAAGTTTCTTTATACAGTCATTTGTTTTCAGGTACTCTGGTTGTTTCCAGATTCTAGCTATTGTTAATAGTTCGGCAATGAAGATAGAAGTGCACATAGT
>JAJIBD010005605.1:0-120874 GCA_021461705.1 Cryptotis parvus | reverse complement strand
ATTCTTTTTTTTTTTTGAGATTTTATTTTTTATTATTTTTTTAAATTTTTTATTTTTACAATTACAAAGATATACAATTAAAAAGTTCATATTTGGGTTTTGGTCATACAGTGTAGCAGCACCCATCCCGCCACCAGTGCCCATCTCCCACCACCAACGTACCCGGTTCCCTCCCCCCTGCCCCCAGCCCTCCTCCATGGCAGGTTCTTTATTTCTTTCCATTTCTCTATCTTTCTCTTTTCCTTCCTCTCCAGACTATGGATTACAGAACATACATTAAAGGGTTGTCATGTGTATCCTTTTGCCTCTATTTAATGCTTAGTTCTAGGTTGGCATTAGTACCCTCACAATTGTTAGCACACTGTTCCATTTTCTGTCTTACCTAGCCTCTGACTCCCACACGTTTGTGATAATTTCCACCTTTGACAGGACCTACTGATGTATGTTTCACTTGACCTTGGATATTGGTATCATAATATGTACATAATATTTATGTTATGCAGATAAATGCAGTCATTCTGTAACTGTCTCTCTCCTTCTGGCTAATTTCGCTCAACATAATCTTCTCCATGTCCATCCATTTATAGGCAAATTTTATAACTTCATTTTTCCTAACAGCTGCATAGTATTCCATTGTGTAGATGTACCAAAGCTTTTTATCTAGTCATCTATTTTCGGGCACTCGGGTTGCTTCCAGATTCTGGCTATTGTGAATAATGCTGCTATGAACATAAAAGTAGGGATGGTGTTTCCGCTGCGTATTTTTGGTTTCCCAGAGTAGATTCCCAGGAGTGGTATGGCTGGGTCAAATGGGAGTTCAATTTCTAGTCTTTGGAGGAAAGTACATATTGTTTTCCAGAAAGGCTGTACCAGCCGGCATTCCCACCAACAATGGATGAGTGTCCCCTTTTCCCCACACCCACGCCAGCACTTGTTGTTCTTGTTCTTTTGAATATGTGCCAGTCTCTGTGGTGTAAAGTGGTATCTCATTGTTGTTTTGATTTGCATCTCTCTGATGATTAGTGATGATGAGCATTTTTTTCATATGTTTTTTGGTCATTCGAATTTCTTCCCTTGCTGAAGTTTCTGTTCATTTCTTCTCCCCATTTTTTGATGGGGTTGTTTGTTTTCTTCTTGTAAAAGTTCTACCAGTGCCTGATATATCCTGGATATTAACCCCTTATCAGATGAGTATTGGGTGAATATTCTTTCCCATTCTGTGGACTGCTTTTGTATCTTAGTCACTGTTTCTTTTGAGGTGCAGAAGCTTTTTAGTTTCATGTAGTCCCATATATTTATCTTTTCTTCTATTTGCTTTGTTAGAGATGTTTCATCTTTGAAGATGCCTTTAGCTTCAATGTCATGGAGGGTTTTTCCTATATTTTCTTCAATGTACTTTATGGATTCAAGTCTGATATTGAGATCTTTAATCCACTTTGATCTGATTTTTGTGCATGGTGTTAGACACAGGTCCAAATTCATTTTTTACATGTCGCTGCCCAGTTTTCCCAACACCACTTATTGAAGAGGCTTTCCTTACTCCATTTTAGACTCGTTGCACCTTTATCAAAGATTAAATGATCATGTGTTTGAGGTTGGGTGTCAGGATACTCAATTCTATTCCATAGGTCCACGGGTCTGTTTTTATTCCAATACCATGCTGTTTTAATTACTACTGCCTTGTAGTACAGTTTGAAGTTGGGTAAGGTGATGCCTCCCATCTTCTTTTTCCCGAGAATTGCTTTAGCTATCCTTGGGGGTTTATCGTTCCATACAAATTTCAGGATTGTAGGGCCGGAGCGATAGCCCAGTGGGTAGGGCGTTTGCCTTGCACGCGCGCCCATGCCGGCCAGGGTTCAAATCCCGGCATCCCATATGGTCCCCTGAGCACCGCCAGGAGTGATTCCTGAGTGCAGAGCCAGGAGAAACCCCTGAGCATCGCCGGGTGTGACCAAAAAAAAAAAAAAAAAAAAAACAAATTTCAGGATGTTTGGTCAATTTCTTTTAATGTCATGGGTATCCTCATAGGGACTGCATTGAATCTGTATAGAGCTCTAGGGAGTATTACCATTTTGACAATGTTGATTCTCCCCCATCCATGAGCACGGAATGTGTTTCCATTTCCTTGTGTCCTCTTTTATCTCTTGGAGCAGTGTCTTGTAGTTTTCTTTGTACAGGTCCTTTACACACTTGGGTAAGTTGATTCCTAGGTATTTGATTTTCTGTGGCACAATTGTGAATGGAATTGTTTCCTTAATATGCCTTTCTTCTCTTTCGTTATTTGTATATAGGAAAGCCACCGACTTTTGCGTGTTGATTTTGTATCCTGCCACTCTACTATATGCGTCTATTGTTTCTAGGAGTTTTTGGTAGAGAGTTTAGGGTTCTCTAGGTATAATATCATGTCATCTGCAAATAATGATAGCTTGACTTCTTCCTTGCCTATCTGGATGCCCTTGATGTCCTTTTCTTCTCTGATTGCTATCCCAAGTACTTCCAGTACTATATTGAATAAAAGAGGTGAGAGTGGGCAACCTTGTCTTGTCCCTGATCTCAGGGGGAAGGCTTTCAACTTTTCCCCATTGAGAATGATGCTCGCTGTGGGCTTTTGGTAGATGGCTGTAACTATCTTGAGGAAAGTCCCTTCACTTCCCATTTTATGGAGGGTTTTAATCATGAACGGGTGCTGGATCTTGTCAAATGCTTTCTCTGCGTCTATTGATAGGATCATATGGTTTTTATTTTTTCTCTTATTGATATGATGTATTATGTTGATTGACTTGCGAATGTTGAACCATCCTTGCATACCCGGGATGAATCCTACTTGGTCATGATGTATAATCTTCTTGATGAGTCTTTGGATTCTGTTTGCTAGTATTTTGTTGAAGATCTTAGCATCCATGTTCATCAGGGTTTTGGTCTGTAGTTTTCTTTCTTTGTGTTGTCTCTCCCTGCTTTGGGTATCAGGGTGATATGTGCCTCGTAGAAGCTGTTTGGGAGTGTTTCTGTTTCTTCTATTTCCTGGAAGAGCTTGAACAGGACTGGCAGTAGGTCCTCCTTAAAGGTTTGGTAGAGTTCACTAGGGAATCCGTCTGGACCTGGGCTTTTGTGTTTGGGAAGTCTTTTAATTACTGTTTCTATTTCCTCGATGGTGATAGGCTTATTCAGGTATTGGAGGTCTTCTTGTTTCAGCCCTGGGAGGTTATAGGACTTCAGGAATTGATCCATTTCTTCTAGATTCTCATGTTTCACGGCATACAGGCTCTCAAAGTAATCTCTGATGATCTTTTGGATTTCTGTGGTTTCTGTTGTGATCTCACCCTTTTTATTTCTGATTCTGTTTATTTGGGTTCTCTCTTTCCCTGTCCTTACAAGTCTTGCCAATGGTTTGTCAATCTTGTTTATTTTTTCAAAAAACCAGCTCTTGGTTTCATTAATCTTTTGGATTGTTTTTTTTTGGTTTCCAACTCATTGATTTCCTCTCTAAGTTTTATTATTTCCTTTTTTCTGCCTGGGTTGGGCTCCTTTTTGTTGGTCTTTCTCTAATGTCTTCAGCTGTGTAGTCAGGTTATTTATGTGGGCCCTTTCTTGTTTCCTGATGAATGCTTGCAGAGCTATAAATTTCCCTCTTAACACGGCTTTTTGCCGTGTCCCACAAGTTCTTATAGTTGGTGTCTTCATTTTCATTTGTTTCCAGAAATCTTTGGATTTCCTGTTTGATTTCTTCTATGACCCATTTGTTGTTCAGGAGTGAGCTGTTCAGTTTCCAGGTGTTTGGTTTGACTCCCTGTTTCTGTGTACGGTTAACTTCCATTTTCAGTGCATCATGGTCTGAAAAGATAGCTGACACAATTTCTATCTTTTTTATTTTATTGAGGTATGCTTTGTGGCTTAGCATGTGGTCTATCTTGGAGAATGTTCCATGTGCACTAGAGAAAAATGTGTATTCAGCTTTTTTGGCATGAAAAGCCCTGTATATATCTACTAGCTCTCTTTCTTCCATTTCTTCCTTCAGGGCCAATATTTCCTTGGTGAGTTTCAGTCTTGTTGATCTATCCATCGTTGATAGAGCAGTGTTGAAATCTCCAACTATTATTGTGCTACTGTTAATGTCTTCTTTGAGGTCTCTTAGCAGTTGTTTTATGTATTTTGCTGGCCCCTCGTTGGGTGCATATATGTTTAGTAGTGTAATTTCTTCCTGGTGTACATACCCCTTAAGTAATAAGAAATGGCCTTCGTTGTCCCTTCTAACCTTTTTTCCGCCTGAAGTCTATATTATCTGATACTAATATGGCCACACCAGCCTTTTGGAGGAATTGTTTGCATGGAGAATGGTCTTCCAACCTTTGACTTTGAGTCTGTGTTTGTTCTGATTATTCAGATGTGTTTCTTGTAGACAGCAGAATGTTGGGTTCAATTTTTTAATCCACTTTGTTACTCTGTGTCTCTTAATTGGTGCATTTAGACCATTGACATTGAGAGAGATTATCGTCATCGGATTTTGTGCCATCTTTCTGTTTGAGCTTGTTGTGCTTATGGGTTTGGTCGTATTACAGAAGACCCTTCAGTCCTTCTTTTTAAGGTTGGTTTTGAGTCCATGAAGTTCCTGAGTTGTTGCTTATCGATGAAGTTGTGTATCTTTCCTTCATATCTGAATGTGAGTCTGGCCAGGTAAAGAATTCTTGGTGAGGCCTGCAGTTCATTCAGCCTTTTCACAATATCCCACCATTGTTTTCGGCTCGGAGTGTTTCATCAGAGAAGTCTGCTGTAAATCTTAGAGATGTTCCTTTGTATGTGATTTCCTTCTTTGATCTTGCTGCTTTCAGTATTCTATCTCTATCTATAGTTTTTGTCATTTTAATTAAGATGTGTCTTGGAGTATTCTTGTTGGGGTTTCTTTTAGCAGGTATCCTACGGGCCTCCTGGATCTTGAGGCAAGTGTTTTTTTAGTTCCGGGAACTTCTCAGCAATGATGGCTTTGACAGTTTCTTCTTCATCAGGGTTTTCTTCTTGCCCTTCTGGGACCCCAATGATCCGTATGTTGTTTCTTCTGGCTTCATCCCGATTATCTCTTGTTGTCTGTTCGGTAATTGTGAGTCTTTTTTTCTATCTTCTGGTGTTGTGTAGAGAATCTTTGGAACGCGGTCTTCGAGATCACTAATTCTTTCTTCAGTAGCTATTATTCTGCTATGCTGGCTTTCCACTGTGTTTTTCATTTCATTTACCTCATTTTTAATATATGTCATTTCCATTTGCATTTTCCTCACTTCTTCTCTCATGTCCTCTTGTATTTTATTGATTTTGCATTCCATTGCTTCTTTGAATTCCTTATGACTCCTTAACATTTCTTTCCGAAATTCCTTATCAGAGAGGTTATATAACTCATTGGTATTGCTTGGCTCATCTGGACTAGTGACTTCACTCACAGAGCTGGATGGAACTTTGCGTTGCCTTACCATTTTGACTATTGTAGGTTGCAAATGTGGGGTCTTGGATGACAGGATAGTACAGTTAGTAGGTGTCTGGTCTGTTTGCGGAGTTTGGGTGGGTAGCAAGGATGTAGGAACCAAGGTTCAGTGGTACCTCAATGAAGATAGGTAGTAAAAGGTTCAGCACGGGACGCTGATGGCCGGCGGTTTTGAGTTTTGGGATGATTACGGAAGCGCAGGGCCCAAGATTCCTCGGTGAAACCAAGGCAGTTAGCCTTGGTTCCCGTTGATGGAGTTTCCGCTCTTCCCTGGGGCAGTTTGGGTCCGCAGAGACGCAGGGATCACGCACACACCTGGCAGGGGGGGGGGGGGGGTGGAGATTTTCAGCCGGTCCCAGGAGCGCAGCGCCCAAGGTTCCGCGAGTGAAACCAAGGCAGTTAGCCTTTGTTCCCGTTGATGGAGTTTCCGCTCTTCCCTCTTGGCCCACTCTTGACTCTGCACTCAGAATTCACTCTTACTGGGGCTCCAGGGATCATAAGTGGAGAGGTGAATCCAACCCTGCTTGGCAATCACCCTACCTGCTGTACTATCTTTCCAGTTCAGATAATTTCTTTGATGAAAGTTAAAATAGGATTCTGAAAAAAATTGGGATTCTCTAGCTCTCTTCTTTTTAGCTCCTTTTTCTTAGAAAGTAGAATCAATACCCATAGTATTCCGGGATCAATCTCATTAAAGAGAACCAGTCAAATACCCATAGGTATTTAAACAAGACATTGACTTAAGCTCTAATATCAACTTTACATTGCTAAATTCAGTATGTAGTGTGAGGTATCACAAGTTATTAGATTGATGTTATACTCTGATCAGGATCAAAGATCTGTACCACACAGAAAAGTTTTAAGATTTAGCCTATAATCAGGTAATATTTCTTCTGCTATAGTATTGAGACAGTATGTCAGAAAATAAATAAAAATATACCTCAATAAATTTTCACAACGTGAATGACATAAAAAAAAGTTGTGCTAACAGCCAAAGCATTCAATAGGGCAGTTAGAGTTATTAACAGAGAAAGCAACTTCCAGGGCTACTTAATGAACTCTCTGGCAAGAAATATCTACTCATAGGTCTATAATATTGAAATGAATAATTATTTTGTTCCTTGAATTTACTTTAACAAATAGGGAAAATTGGTGAAATAGAAACAAATTCACAACACCCTGAAAGCCTATGGAAATTCTGAAACAACTCAAATTTATACTTCAGTGCCACTCTAAATTTTTCCATGCAAAAGGTTCCACTTTAGTCCTCAGAGACACTTAAAGAAACAAACAGTAAAATCTATGGAGGCTAATAAAGACTTTTTACATTATTATGCTATAAACACTGAAAATATGTTTACAAATATGACAAGAAATATAACTAGTGATAGCAGATTCATAAATGGAGCAAGTGTAATACTGTTTCCTCAGAGGCACCAATAAAAAAAGACTATTATAAAGCACTACAAAATAATTTCTTTATCCAAAAGCTCTGAAGCAGTTATTAAACCAGCTGTTTTCAAAAGTACACAAATCTGCTAAGTTGCAGTTGGGTAACTGTTAAATGTTAAAGCAGTGAATGATCAGCATGGAGCAGATGGTCTGGGAATGGGTGAGAAAATGGCAATGTTAATACCACCAGACTGAGATGTTCATTTGTGCTATGGTATGTGCAGACTGGGTGAATAATGAAGGTTCTGTAATAATTGGGTAAATCCCAACATTATTAAATCGATTCTGCTGGGGTTTCTTAATATATGTGAAGCACTTCATATACTTGGAGAAATACCTCCTCTTTGGGCTAACGCTGTTCTCATTAACTCATACTGCTTTATTTGCAGTGACCTCTGTGTTCTGTTAAGTAATGAGTAGAATAAGAATGAGAAATCTGCTTTCAATCTAAGTATTAAGAAGGAGGGGGAATTTAAGAAAAGTGTCAAATCAAAAGCACTGCATATGCTTGCCTATAGCACCAATTTTCCTATCAAATTAGGTTAGTGTTTGCGTTCAAACACTAACCTAAACTAGTTAAGGGTTTATGAATTTACACTGAAACTTTAAGGGTTTGAGAAAGTTGCCTGATTCTAATCAATGTTAATTTTATGTGATAGAAGCAAATTTACAGTAATGTCTTTGAATTTGGGAATTCCCCACATTTTATGATGTCACTTCAGAGGTTTGAGATAGAGAGTTTGTAGAAAGCATAACACTCTAGCAGTTTTCCCAGCAAGTGCTCGTTTGATAATTGCTCTGATAATTGCTATCCAGGGCATGTAGAATATTTAGCAACATCTCTGGCCTGGCCTTTTATATGACAATAGCTCTCCTGACCTAATGGTGACAACCAAAAATATACCCAGATATTATCAATTCCCCTTGGGAATACTGTCTGCCTCTGCCTCCTACTTCTTATTGGGAACAACTGGTTTATAGGAAAGCTGAAGGAGAATATGGCTCATTACCTTTTGTAGACAAAAGGGAAATGAAAATACCAGGATAGTGACAACAAAGAGTTGAAAGTTTTAATTGAATTTGATTTAATTAAATGATCAGTACAAAGAGTCCTATAATAAAATTAAAATGCCAAATATTTCTATGAATTCCACTGTAGTTCTATGAATAATATATTTCAGGTTGTTTGGATGAGAAGAAATTCAATAATAGGTGAAAAAATATTTCTCCTAGCTAGAATTTTCAAATATTTCTGGGCAATTACACGTTAATGTACTAAACAAATATAAGGTCTATTAGATTTTTAGCTATGTTATAAAACATTACTACACTCAAGAATTATTTTTCCCTAAAGAATATTAAAGACTTTGAATGTTTTTAAT
The DNA here is from genome assembly GCA_021461705.1 of Cryptotis parvus. Taxonomy (NCBI): domain Eukaryota; kingdom Metazoa; phylum Chordata; class Mammalia; order Eulipotyphla; family Soricidae; genus Cryptotis; species Cryptotis parvus. The sequence continues at coordinate 112,573 of JAJIBD010005605.1, read as the reverse complement.
TAAAACTAAAGTAGTGTATACTATTTTTCCATGGTAATATTAGTATGTGTGTATGAGATTTTAATATATAACTTTACATAGAAGTAGCTTTGTCCTTCCTCATTTCAAGCAAAGCGAATTACAAAATATGCATTTAAAACAAGATTGATTTTATATAGCTCATATATTTTACAAAACTCCTCTAGGTCCATCTTTGTTTGGAGTTTACTTCTGATACTAATAACATCTATCAGTAAGCAAAAGGAGATAGAAATTGGAAAGAATATATTTGTGGTTGATTGTTGGTTTTCAGAGATAGGTCAAGAAAAAGTGGATTGGAAATTAACTCTAGTCAGATTCACTGGCATAAGAAATGCCCTGAGAAACAGCATTAACATGTGAAATCAAATAATTACTATAAGTGCCAAATAGAAAAATATCGGATTCAATTTTTTGATCCATTGTGCCACTCTGTGTCTCTTAACTGGTGCATTTAGACCATTGACATTGAGAGAGATTATCGTCATGGGATTTTGTGCCATCTTTCTGAATAGGTTGGTTGTTCTTTTGGGTTATGTTTCGTCTTATAGTAGATCTTTCAGTCCTTCTTTTAAGGTTGGTTTTGATTTTACAAAGTTCCTAAGCTGTTGTTTATCCAAGAAGTTGTATATCTGTCCTTCAAATCTGAGCGAGAGTTTAGCCGGATAAAGAATTCTTGCTGAGGCATTCATTTCATTAAGTTTTTTCACTATATCCCACCACTGCCGTCAGGCTTGGAGGGTGTCTTCTGAGAAGTCTGCTGAAAGTCGAATGGATGCTCCTTTGTATACAATTTCCTTCTTTGATCTTGCTGCCTGAAGAATTATGTCTCTGTCTATGGCATCCATTACTTTGACTAGGATGTGTCTTGGGGTCTTTCTACTGGGGTCTCTTCTTGCTGGTACGCGTCGGGCTTCTTGGATCTGGATGCCTTCATCCTTTAACTCGGGGAACTTTTCAGCCAGGATGTTTTTAACTGTTTGAATTTCCTTGGGGTTACTTTCTTGTCCCTCTGGGACTCCTATGATTCTTATGTTGTTCCGCCTGGCTTCATCCCATTGTTCTCTGTTTCGTTGCTGATCCATTATCCGGTCTTTTTCCATCTTATGTAGATCTCTGAGTGCTTTCTGCAGCTCATCTTCAGTCTCACTGACTCTCTCTTCCACTGCTGTCATCCCACTATTCAGAGCCCCGATTGTATTTTTCATTTCGTCTACTGAGTTTTTAAGCGATGATATTTCTATTTGCATGGTTCTCATTTCTGCTCTCATTTCCTCCCGTAGTTTATTGACTGCCCTTTCAACTGCTTCCTTTATGTTCTCCTGTATTTTATTGGACATCTGGTCAATTTTTTCGTTGAGCTCCTTAAACATCCTACGAATTTCTTCTCTAATTTCATTGTCAGAGAGATCATGCACATCTGTATTCTTTTTTGAGTCTTCAGGGTCGATTCCTTCATCTGTTCTTCGAGCTGGGGATCTGCGTTGTTTTCCCATGGTGTTGTGGTGTTCAGGGATAGATTCCTCTGGTGTACTGTTTCTTTTTCTTGAGGGTATTACCTTCCCGTGGTGTTGAAATTCCTAGTTTTTTTATTAATAAGCGGCCGCATTAGCAGCCGCCCGCCCGGCCAGCCGCACACCCCTAGGGAGGTAGGGTACCTGAGATGGAGTCAGGCCGGTGTGAGATTTCAAAATGACGGTTTACTTCCGGTTCCGCTCGGACTTCTGGGGGTTGTAGTTCCACCTTCTGCCGAGACCTGGGGCTCTACCACGGCCCCAGGCGCCCGCCCAGCCAGCCGCACACCCCAGGGAGGTAGGGTACCTGAGATGGAGTCAGGCCCCCAAATAGAAAAATAAATGTTTGTATCAAATGCATGTTTATAAGTGTAAAGAAGCTATTATGGAGGAGAAGCAAAAAGGATTAGTAGAAAGGTTTTTTTTTGGGTTTGGAGTATTTTTTGATACAAAACAATTCTATTTAGGAAAGATGGAAGGGAAATCTGAAGACAATTCTATAAATCAAGAAAAAGAAATAACACATATGAGTTCAGGTCTAGCTGAGTACCTAGACATATTCTTCAAAGCATTTTCAAAAGATTTGAATATTACAAAGTGAAATGGTTTGGGGATTTTGATGAAGTCACTGAAAATGAAAATTCCTGCAAATATGTACATTTTATTTTTGTCCTATTAATTTCAAGCACATTCTTTTGATTTTTACATTTGTTTTGGAGCCACCTGGCTGTGCTCAGGGATTAGTCTTGTCTTTGTGTTCAGACATTATTCCAGCCAGTGCTCAGGGACCATATGAAGTGCCAGGAATCAATCCTGGGCTGGCTCATGCAACTCAAGCACTTACCAGTTGATACACTATCTATTCGAAGAATTAAACACTACCATGAGTTTTTTTTTTAGAAATATATCACTCATATCAGCAAGAGTTAATAAAATATCACTTGTCTTCCTGTTCTTCATCTATTTGCTAGAGCAGGCTCCAGTAACATCTCTATTCATTGGGAATGAGATCTACTGTTGTTACTGTTTTTGGTATATCAAATACACTAAGTGTAGCTTGACAGGCTCTGCTGTGGCTCTGGGTTTTTCCTAGGGGGACCAGTCTGCTGTTGGGCTAGAAGTATTCTCGTCGCCTTCCTTTTATCCTCCTCAGTGGATAGAGCAATTTGTAACAGGACAGGCCGTTAGGTCCATTGAAAACTGGAAGAGGGCGGTGGGGTTCATGAAACCATCCAGGATGGGGTTTAGGGTTTAGGTAGTGGAATAGGTTTATGGGATAATCTTTTACTGCCTCTGTTCTTGCATTGACCATCTGAATTTCTGGAATGTGGTTGGATTCTACTAATTTGATGTACTGCACATGAGTAGCAGCCCTGCCCCTGTGTGTCAGTGTCTCTGGATCACAGTCAACAGCCCTAGAGCAGTTCGTGGGCAGGTCCACTGGGCCTCTGGAATGGACAGAGGTGGGGGAGAAGGACTCCAGTTCCATCTCCATGGAAGCTCAGTGACTGTAGCTGCTGAGACCTGAGTACCTAGATTTGAAATCAGCTTCTCTCAAGGGTGGGGCTCTGACGAGCTGTGGAGTCTAGATATTGAAAATGGCTTCCATTATGGTGCAGGGGTTTCCTCTAGCTACTTCAAAATAAAAACCATTAATTTTTGTTGATCATCAAAAATAACTTATGTTTTTAATCAAAAGCCCAAATATATACAATAAATTTGTAGCATATAATGTTTCGACGATAAGACTTTCTAATCATTTATTATAATGTTTTAATTTCTCTTCGCAAGTTATTGAAGATGACTTCTTTGGTATAGTGCCCTTCCACATAATATAATAAATCTCATAGCAGGTTTTTCTACCTTCTTGCAAAGGTCATATAACTATTCTAAAATTCAGCATTCATTTTGCAACATTTGGTTTGAGTATATATTATATACTTATTTATCTCTGGACAACTCATGTGTGTTCAGGGTTTATTTCTGGCTCTGTGCTTGGAGATCACTATTGGCAGAATTTGGGCAACATTGCAGAGATCAAACTTAGAGGGACAAAGGGCACAGCAAATACTCTATCTACTATACTATCTCTATAGCCCCAACTAACGTTTTTATAAAGTAAATTCCCTATAATTTTGTGTTTTTATACACTTGCTCCCCCTTGAGGTGCTGCAGGTGTGGCTACTGTGCCCAGTTGTGTTAGCAGGTCGCAGACAGGAGACAGGTTTTTCTACATCCAGTGTTCTGCCCCCTGTGCCCCGGATGGTTGATGATCTGACATAGGAAAAGAAAGGGCCCCCCCTGGGATGAATCCAGAGCCACAGCAGAGCCTGGCAAGCTTCTGTGGTGTATTCAATATGCCAAAAACAGTAACAATAATGGATCTCATTCTCAATGAATGAAGACGTTACTGGTGCCCGCTCAAGCAAATTGATGAACAATGGTAAGACAAGTGGCAAGTGACAAATTTTATCATAAATAACACATCAGTTTTAGATTTTTTTTCTTTAAATGTGATTTTGAGAACACCCAGTGTTGCTCAGGTCTTACTGTGACTCTGTGCTCAGGGACCACTCCCGGCAGTTGAGAAAGCATATATGGTAGTGGGGATTGAATCTGCATTAGACACAGGCAAGACAAGACCTTTCTTTGCCCATTGCACAATTTCTATGACCTCTGCAAAAACCTTTTGATAATGTGTTAAATTTGGAAAATGACAAATGGGGAAAATAGGTATTCCTTATATACCACAAATATTTCACATTAAAAAGTTCACCACCATTCTGTTCATCTTCCATGCATTTTTGTCAATTCATTGTTTAATTGTGATAGTTTCAAGGCACTGATACCATTTTATCATTTTTAATATCACTGTTGCACATAATACACTTTATTAAATATTATTAATTAGTTATTTAATTTATACCTACAGACTGTTATTAAATAAATTAGTAGCGTCATTGTTTTCTTAATTATACTACTTTAGGGTAGGGGAGGGGAACATAGGGGTGCTGGAGATTGAATAATTGTTGTCAGAGTATAAAAAAGTGCCCTACCCATTGCACTCTCCTGTTTTGTGAAATTGAAATATCTTTTGATTATACCCAAGGACAGAATTATGGAAACAAAATTATAGATAAAAAACCACACATTTTAAAAATAATTGTGGTTTCAATTGTGGAAAATGTTAATAAAATTACACACCAGCTCCTGCTGGAGCTGCTTATTATGCACCCCTTCCTGAAGCCCGATGACCAGCAAAAGGAAGTGGTCAGCATGGCACAAAAGGCCATAATTCGATACTTTCCTGTATTTGAAAAGGTTTTGCGAGAACATGGACAGAGATTTCTGGTCGTCAATCAGCTGAGCCTTGCAGATGTGATTCTACTCCAAACCATCTTGGCTCTGGAAGAGAAAATTCCCAACATCCTGTCTGCGTTTCCTCACCTCCAGGTTGATCTGGGACTCTGGGTCTCTATTAATGTTTGTTGATTAATGTGTGTGTGACAGATACACCAGGCAGAGCAGAAACAGCTTTCCCCGTTGAACCCCCTGCATTACATGGACCATCAGAGCAACTTCCAACCCGAGTCCACCATCCCGATGGAGCCTCGGAAGAGCCCATAGAAACCCCCACACCTTGCTGGCAGCGATCTTCACCATCCACACTCCACAGCTCTTAAAATCTCCACCCAACAGATTAATCCAGTCTCCAGCATGGCTTGTCAGAAACCCAGCCTATAAGGTCCCACCCTGCAGAGACCAGCCCTTCAGAGAAGAGTGTTTCAAGCCCAGGAATGCTTGAGCCACAGACACAGATACACCCTGCAGAGCAGAAACTAGCTTTCCCCATTGAACCACCTGCATGCATTCCAGGGACCATGAGAGCAACTTCCAACCCGAGCCCACCATCCTGATGGAACCTCAGAAGAGCCCAGAGAAACCCCCACACCTTGCTGGCAGCAATCTTTACCATCCACACTGCAAAGCTCTTAAGATCTCCACCCAACAAATTAATCCAGTCTCCAGCCCTGCATGTCAGAAACCCAGCCTACAAGGACCCACCCTGCAAGACCCGCCTTTCAGAGGAGAGTATTTCAAGCCCAGGAATGCTTGAGCCTAAGACACAGGTACACCTGGCAGAGCAGACACAGATACACCTGGCAGAGCAGAAACCAGCTTTCTCCATTGTGCACGGCCGCTGTGCAGCCGTGCAATTTGCCTCCAAATTGCTGTGAATATTCTACCCACCCCTCTGAGAGAGCCCCACAAAGTAATGAGAGTATAACGCCCGCATGGCAGAGCCTGGCAAGCTGTCCGATGTGTGTTAGATATGCCAAAACCAGTAACAAAAATGTTTATTTTCCTGACCCCAAAAGGAAATGAGGGTATACGGCCCTGTAATACGGCAGCAGTAAGAAAGGTGAACAAGCAGTGCCTGATAACATTTCACAGCCATCCTAGGCTGCCAAAGCGAAGAAGGACTAAAATGACTGTCTGTACTTTCAATACACATACGCTAACATCGGAAGCATATATTGAGGATCAAATAGTGCACGCACAAAAGATCAAGTACGACATCATTGGTCTGACTGAGACGAGGAGGCGTCAGTCGCATCATGCTGTATTTGACACCAGAGAAGAACTGTTCCTTGGAACATGCGACGAAAAGAGGCATCGGTGGCTTTGGTGTCTTTGTCAACACAAACAAGGCCGTCAACATTGATTCATTTAAATGCCTAAGAAACCAGAGAAGATGATTACACTTGAAGAGATGTGGCCTACTGTCAGCAATTTCTATCTTCACTGTCTATGCACCAATATCCACATACAAAGGAGATGAAATTGAGAAATTCTGCATGGAACTTGAGGAGTTATATAAAAAGATCACACCTCTTACAAGATCATACTCGGTAACTTTAAGCCAAGATAGGACTGAGAAGATTGGCTGAAGAACTCCACATTAGGACCCATGGCCTAGAATGGAACGAACAGGGTGAGAGACTGAGCTCATCATGTCCACTAAGACCATTCACGGGAACTCACAGTTCCAGAAGGCTGAAGCAAAACGTTGGACATGGGAATCTCCTGGTGAACATTTCCACAATGAAATTGACCACATCATCTTCAATCAACGGTGTTGTCTGACCGATAATGCTGTTGTCCCAAAATTCCAAACAGGATCGGACAACCGTCTCCTTCGAGCAAAATTCTACTTCCCGCAATGGGGAAAAAAGGCTGCAAAGTTTAAGAAGAGAACTCCCAGAACGACCACCAACTGGGAGCTCTTTGGCACCATTGCAGCAACATGAGAAGATACCATCATTGACAACATTGATGAAGAATACAGCTGACTGGTTCAGCACCTCCATGATTGTGCAAAGAATGCTGAGAGAGAGAAAGACACAAAAGGACGCTTGTCTTCAGAAACTCTTGAGCTCATTCACCAATGTGGTAAGGCGCAAGCCTCAGGAGACCAAATGCTAACATCCAAGCTTGATAAACGGCACAGAGAAGAGATAAAAGAAGACCTCAAAGAAAGAAGAGCAGAAATAATGGAAGATGCAGCAGAAGCCAGGAAAAGCATTCGCAACGCCTGCCTGTCCTTCTCCAACTATAAGACCAAGATGACTGACCTCTGACGCCCTGATGGATCTATCACATCTTCCAGAAAGGCAATGGAGAAGATTATCCAGGACTTCTACTCAAATCTCTTTGATAGCCACATCCACCTGCCCACATACCAAATTCCACAGGATGGATATGTCATTCCCAGCGTTCTCCCTTCTGAAATCTGACATGCCATCTCGTTGGTAAAAAAGGAACAGCACCAGACCCAGACAAAGTCAGACCCGAACACCTGAAGAATCTGCCGTTGGTACTCATCAATACACTAGCTCTGCTTTTCACACGCTACCTGTCTGAATGCAAGGTGCCCTCCTAATGGAAAACCAGCAGGACAGTTCTACTATTCAAGAAGGGAGACATTCACGACATCGGCAACTATTGCCCCAATCTGCCTGTTGTCCGGTCACCTACAAGCTGTTTACACAAGTTATCCTGAATAGGATTGGCAGAACACTAGATGAAGGACAACCATGCGAGCGGAGCAGGCTTCCGGAAAGGATTCAGCACAATCGACCATATCCACACAGTAACCAAGCTCATTGAGGTTTTAGGGAGTACAAGATGCCACTCTGTCTCACGGTCATTGATTTACAGAAAGTCTTTGATTTTTGTGGAGACTGAAGCAGCCATCGAAGCACTAGCCAAACAGGGTGTTCAAACCCAATACATGAAAAGATCCTTCGTGAGCTGTATTACAGATTCACCACCAGGATCTCACCATTCTACAAAGAAGTGATCATTGATGTCAAAAGTGGGGTTCAACAGGATGATACCATTTCACCAAAACTGTTCAGCGCCACCCTCGAGAACATCATGCGACAATTAGAATGGGAAGGAATGGGAGTGAAGATAGATGGTCGGCAACTACACCTCCTCCTCTTTGCTGATGACATCATTCTCATAACACCAAACATTAGCCAAGCGACACAAATGCTGGCTGACTTCGACCAAGAATGTGGAAAGCTAGGTCTACAGCTGAATCTGAAGAAAACTGTGTTCATGAAAAATGAACTAGTTCCTGAGGCCCCATTCACTCTCAATGGAATAAACATCTCTGAATGTAGCAGTTATGTGTAATTAGGTTGAGAAATCAACATGATGAATGACCTAAAACCTGAGCTGCGCAGGAGGAGGAGGAGCAGCATGGAATGCCTTCAAAGGCATTAAAGAAATCGCTAAAAAGGAAAAAGAACCTCCTGCTCCGGGCACATCTCTTCGACTCCACCATTCTCCCTGCATTAACATACACTTCAGAGTCTTAGGCCCTCTGAAACCAGGATGAGAATTATATTCAGGTCTCCCAGAGATGAATTGAAAGAGCTTTGCTTGGAATATCATGCCTCACTCAAGTGAGAGAAGGAATCCAGATTTCTGACCTCCGTAGCTATTCCAGAATCAGGGACGCTGTCTCTTTTGCCAAGGCATCGAAAATCAGATGGGCTTGACATGTAATGCGATATGGAGTCAACCGCTGGACTAGAGCCATTACGGATTGGATCCCAGGGATGTCAAAAGATCACGTGGCCGCCCACCTATAAGATGGTCAGATAACCTTGTAAAGACCCTGAAGGAACGGTTTGAGGCTCTTCATATTCCTGAATCAACCCGATGCCATTGGGCTACATTGGCACTTTGATAGGGTCCAATGGAAATGTTACTGGCGCCCGCTCGAGCAAATCATTGAATAACTGGGATTCAAGTGATCAAGTTAATAAAAATGGCAGAAATGTGTCTAACACAAAAATGTAGGATTAATAGAATAAATATATAATGGAGGGATGGAATAGGAAAAATATACAATGGAGGGAAAATATACAATGGAGGGAAATAGGATCCCTAAATGAATATAAGCTTGCAACTTTTCTGACTTTTTTATAATATTAAATTTTCCTCCTATTAAACCTTGAAGGTCCAACATGTTTTGATCTTTTGAGAACTCTACTAAAGTGATGTAAATGAAATAAAGTCAATGAGTGTTGAAGATTTCTGTCACAGAGAATATTGGCAAGGAGAGCTGTGCTGTTCAACAGAGAATGTGCGTCAGGGAGGGAGCTGTGTGGGTTTGGGGGCAGATTCAGTTTAAAAGGTAGCTGATTTCTGTTATAAAGACTCATATTAAAGGTACTAGTTATATTTGTAGCAAAAAGTACATTAGCAGGGGAAAAAGTAAAAGAATGTTTAAATCTCTAGTGAACAGTTTGACTTGGAGAGATTTCATTTATTCAAGTAGTTAAGTCTCTTTTAGCTAAACTTTACAGAATGCAAAAATCTTTTTATTTTAAAGTTTATCCTCACGATGTTTTGCTCAGTAAAATCAGAAGAGATTAGAGTGAAAGAACAATTTGCTGAAAACAATAGACTTATTTTCAATCCTAACATGTTAACAGATAAACTTAAACTCATGAGGCAGAATAATTCACTTGCATTAATCCATCACAAGTGAATGGATTCACTTGTGGAAAGTGGACTGCAAAATGAAGGAACAAAAGTACAAGTAAGGAAAACCCCTTATACTAATGGCCTTTAATAAAACAAAACTTGAACATTTTAAATGTACTATATTAAATATGAATGGGTAGAAAGAATCACCAATCTGTGTATCTATAGATATATAGATTGTATAGAGATACACTCTATATACCTATATCTTTCCTCAAAATATGTATCTTTCCTCCTCTCTCTTTCTCTATATATCTTTCCTCTCTCTATATATAATTATACATATATAATTAGATGCAAGGAAAATATTTAATTATGTAAATTAAACAAAATTATACTGAGGCTGAAAATAGAATATTAAACATACATTGAATGAATGTTCTTTGAGAGAAAAGATAAAAAGTTGCTGGGCTGGAGTAACCAGGTAGGGCGTTTGCTGGAGCTTAGCAGGTAGGGCGTTTGCCCAGCATGCAGCCAACCCGGGTTTGATCCCTGGAATCCCATATGGTACCCTGAGCAGTGCCAGGAGTAATTCCTGAGCGAAGAGCCAGGAGTAATCCCTGAGCATCGCCGGGTGTGACGCAAAAGAAAAAAAAAAGTTGCAGTTCATCTCCTACAACTTCAGCTGTTTTGACTCTTCCACCCTCCCTGCTCCCCCAATTCCAGAATAAATCTCAGGATATGCAAACCAAGCAACTAAACTTCAAGGAAACATTGGTCCTGACAGCTAAAAAGTCTGGGGTGCACTTTGAAGTGGGTAGGTAGACTACCTGCCTTGCTGAAATTCCTGCAGCGATAACCATTCTCCACCATTGAAGCCACACCAAGGGTCTAACTCCATTACTTCACTAATACTCCCTGCTGGAAATGTCAAACTATGAATAATTTCAGTTACCAGTGTGCTCAGCCTCAAAACTCAGGTGTCTTCTCCTAGCCAGGACATGCAGTCTCGCACCCTGGCCTCTACTTCAGGATGTCATGTCAGTCACACCTTCGCCCCGTATTCCCATACTCTCTGATATGTCAACGAAGTCATTTAGGCTCTAGATCCTGAAGTCTCTGGACTACACACCACCTCGTGTTTCCTCAATACTGATATGCTAGTAGAAGTGTGAAAATTAGATAGGAAAATAATGAAGAAGTCAATTAAGCTCACAAACCAAAACAATAGCACAGTAGGTTCAACTAGCCTCAAGTAGCTAAGTAAATTCTTACACAAGGATTTAACAACTTTGTAATGAGATATAACTTTCCACATCAAAAAAGTTGACATTTTATGCTTTTGATGTTAATATTAGAGCTCTGTTTTCTAATCAATTTCAGCTCTAGAATTGTATCAACAGTTGTGGCTTTTGTCTTCACTAAAATAAATTTTAAAAAATATAAAATTTTAACCAATTGCTAATACTCTGCTGCTTTAATTTGGGGACTTATCCCATGATTAAAAACAAAAAAGAAAATGAAGTAAAATTAGAGAAATATTTGGACTAAATGTGTTTATTTTGTTTTTTACATGATACTTTTGCAGTGCTCAGGGATTATTCCTGGGGTCTGTGCTCAGGGATCCCTGTTGGTGGAGGTCTGGAGAGCATATACTCTACTGGGGATCAAACCAGGTTACATGCAAGGAAAGCATCTTAATATCTGTACTATTTCTCTTTCCACTGCACTAATTTATCATACTATGTTGTTTGAAGTACGATTAGATAAAAATAATGAAAGTAAGGCAGTTATGGTAAAAATGTTTTTTATATAAAAACATGAGTATATAGGACAGTGAGATCACCAGTTCATGAAATAAAGCACGATAAAAAAGTTAAAAAATTAAAATACCATAATAGACAAAATTCTATATTTAAATAAAGGAAAGAATGGTACTATATATATATTGCTGGAATTTATTATATTTCAAGTCATTAAATGATTTCCATATAGAATCCTGAACCAAGTCACAAGATAAGTCTAATTTTTTCTCTGGACGTTATTGCAAGTGTGCAAATTAAAACATTTTTATGCTATAACATAATACTTGCTCTAAAATCAAATTTTTATTCTAAAACTAAGATATAATTTCAGAAGAATGAGCTTAAACATCTAAAAGCAAGATAACATTGAAAGGAAATCCCAGAATTTCATTCACTCATATGTCCTAAATGCTGAAGTTTTAAGTTGTCAAAGATACAAATAAGCGACAAATGACTAACATACTACTTATTTGAGCACCTGAGAGCTTAAAATTTGAGACATTAACTTTGAGAAATTCTATTTTTGTGTTAGAAATTGGTAGAAAAAATTAATGCTATCAAGCATTTTTTTAAAAAATAATATTGAATCAATAGATTTTTTTGCTTGATTTTGTTTGGTTGTTTTCTTTATTTGAGCCAAATTTGGTTTTGTTTACTCCTGGCACTATGGTCAGGAATCACACTTAGATGGGAATGGGAGTGATATATGGTTTCAGGACTGGAACCCAGGTCAGCCACATACAAGACAAGTAATTTACCTATAGTATATTACCTCTCCAATCCCAGACAGAACTTTTTCAGAATACAATTTACTCAGTAATAGTATAAATAATAATTGTAAAATTTAAGACAAGAAATTTCTGTTTTAAGGAATAGAATACAAAGAAATAGTTTCTAGGAATATCTTTAATAAATGCGTAAAGACTTTCTTGTTAAAATATGGAGAAAATTTGGTCCCCTGTGATTCCGCTGGACCCAAACTGCCCCAGGGAAGAGCGGAAACTCCATCAACGGGAACCAAGGCGAACTGCCTTGGTTTCACCGCAGAACCTTGGGCGCTGCGCTTCCGGGATCATCCAAAACTCAAAACCGCGGACGCAAAGCGCGGCGACCCTCTTAATACCTATCTTGCATGAGGTACCAGTGAAACTTGGTTCCTACATCCTTGCTACCCACCCAAAACCCGCACACAGACCAGACACCTACTAACTGTACTATCTTGTCATCCAAGACCCCACATTTGCAACCTACAATAGTCAAAATAGTAAGGCAACGCAAAGTTCCATCCAGCTCTGTGAGTGAAGTCACTAGCCCAGATGAGCCAAGCAATACCAATGAGTTATATAACCTCTCTGATAAGGAATTTCGGAAAGAAATGTTAAGGAGTCATAAGGAATTCAAAGAAGCAATGGAATGCAAAATCAATAAAATACAAGAGGACATGAGAGAAGAAGTGAGGAAAATGCAAATGGAAATGACATATATTAAAAATGAGGTAAATGAAATGAAAAACACAGTGGAAAGCCAGCATAGCAGAATAATAGCTACTGAAGAAAGAATTAGTGATCTCGAAGACGCGTTCCAAAAGATTCTCTACACAACACCAGAAGATAGAAAAAAGACTCACAATTACCGAACAGACAACAAGAGATAATCGGGATGAAGCCAGAAGAAACAACATACGGATCATTGGGGTCCCAGAAGGGCAAGAAGAAAACCCTGATGAAGAAGAAACTGTCAAAGCCATCATTGCTGAGAAGTTCCCGGAACTAAAAAAACACTTGCCTCAAGATCCAGGAGGCCCGTAGGGATACCTGCTAAAAGAAACCCCAACAAGAATACTCCAAGACACATCTTAATTAAAATGACAAAAACTATAGATAGAGATAGAATACTGAAAGCAGCAAGATCAAAGAAGGAAATCACGTACAAAGGAACATCCCTAAGATTTACAGCAGACTTCTCTGATGAAACACTCCGAGCCCGAAAACAATGGTGGGATATTGTAAAAAGGCTAAATGAACTGCAGGCCTCACCAAGAATTCTTTACCTGGCCAGACTCACATTCAGATATGAAGGAAAGATACACAACTTCATGGATAAGAAACAACTCAGGAACTTCATGGACTCAAAGCCAACTTTAAAAGAAGGTCTGAAGGGTCTACTGTAATACGACCAAACCCATAAGCACAACAAGCACAAACAGAAAGATGGCACAAAATCCGATGACAATAATCTCTCTCAATGTCAATGGTCTAAATGCACCAATTAAGAGACACAGAGTAACAAAATGGATTAAAAAAATTGAACCCAAAATTCTGCTGTCTACAAGAAACACATCTGAATAATCAGAACAAACACAGACTCAAAGTCAAAGGTTGGAAGACCATTCTCCATGCAAACAATTCTCCAAAAAGGCTGGCGTGGCCATATTAGTATCAGATAATATAGATTTCAGGCTGAAAAAGGTTAGAAGGGACAACGAAGGCCATTTCTTATTACTTAAGGGGTATGTACACCAGGAAGAAATTACACTACTAAACATATATGCACCCAACGAGGGGCCAGCAAAATACATAAAACAACTGCTAAGAGACCTCAAAGAAGACATTGACAGTAGCACAATAATAGTTGGAGACTTCAACACTGCTCTATCAACGATGGATAGATCAACAAGACTGAAACTCACCAAGGAAATATTGGCCCTCAAGGAAGAAATGGAAGAAAGAGAGCTAGTAGATATATACAGGGCTTTCCATGCCAAAAAAGCTGAATACACATTTTTCTCTAGTGCACATGGAACATTCTCCAAGATAGACCACATGCTGAGCACAAAGCATACCTCAATAAAATTAAAAAGATAGAAATTGTGTCAGCTATCTTTTCAGACCATGATGCACTGAAAATGGAAGTTAACCGTACACAGAAACAGGGAGTCAAACCAAACACCTGGAAACTGAACAGCTCACTCCTGAACAACAAATGGGTCATAGAAGAAATCAAACAGGAAATCCAAAGATTTCTGGAAACAAATGAAAATGAAGACACCAACTATAAGAACTTGTGGGACACGGCAAAAGCCGTGTTAAGAGGGAAGTTTATAGCTCTGCAAACATTCATCAGGAAACAAGAAAGGGCCCACATAAATAACCTGACTACACAGCTGAAGACATTAGAGAAAGACCAACAAAAGGAGCCCAACCCAGGCAGAAAAAAGGAAATAATAAAACTTAGAGAGGAAATCAATGAGTTGGAAACCAAAAAAAACAATCCAAAAGATTAATGAAACCAAGAGCTGGTTTTTTGAAAAAATAAACAAGATTGACAAACCATTGGCAAGACTTGTAAGGAGAGGGAAAAGAGAGAACCCAAATAAACAGAATCAGAAATAAAAAGGGTGACATCACAACAGAAACCACAGAAATCCAAAAGATCATCAGAGATTACTTTGAGAGCCTGTATGCCGTGAAACATGAGAATCTAGAAGAAATGGATCAATTCCTGAAGTCCTATAACCTCCCAGGGCTGAAACAAGAAGACCTCCAAAACCTGAATAAGCCTATCACCATCGAGGAAATAGAAACAGTAATTAAAAGTCTTCCCAAACACAAAAGCCCAGGTCCAGATTTGGTAGAATTCACCCCTAGTGAATTCTACCAAATCTTTAAGGAGGACCTACTGCCTGTCCTGTTCAAGCTCTTCCAGGAAATAGAAGAAACAGAAACACTCCCAAACAGCTTTTATGAGGCACATATCACCCTGATACCCAAAGCAGGGAGAGACAACACAAAGAAAGAAAACTACAGACCAATATCCCTGATGAACACGGATGCTAAGATCTTCAACAAAATACTAGCCAACAGAATCCAAAGACTCATCAAGAAGATTATACATCATGACCAAGTAGGATTCATCCCGGTATGCAAGGATGGTTCAACATTCGCAAGTCAATCAACATAATACATCATATCAATAAGAGAAAAAAATAAAAACCATATGATCCTATCAATAGACGCAGAGAAAGCATTTGACAAGATCCAGCACCCGTTCATGATTAAAACCCTCCATAAAATGGGAATTGAAGGGACTTTCCTCAAGATAGTTACAGCCATCTACCAAAAGCCCACAGCGAGCATCATTCTCAATGGGGAAAAGTTGAAAGCCTTCCCCCTGAGATCAGGGACAAGACAAGGTTGCCCACTCTCACCTCTTTTATTCAATATAGTACTGGAAGTACTTGCCATAACAATCAGAGAAGAAAAAGGACATCAAGGGCATCCAGATAGGCAAGGAAGAAGTCAAGCTATCATTATTTGCAGATGACATGATTTTATACCTAGAGAACCCTAAACTCTCTACCAAAAAACTCCTAGAAACAATAGACACATATAGTAGAGTGGCAGGATACAAAATCAACACGCAAAAGTCGGTGGCTTTCCTATATACAAGTAACGGAAGAGAAGAAAGGGATATTAAGGAAACAATTCCATTCACAATTGTACCACAGAAAATCAAATACCTAGGAATCAACTTACCCAAGTGTGTAAAGGACCTGTATAAAGAAAACTACAAGACACTGCTCCAAGAGATAAAAGAGGACACAAGGAAATGGAAACATATTCCCTGCTCATGGATGGGGAGAATCAACATTGTCTAAATGGTAATACTTCCTAGAGCTCTGTACAGATTCAATGCAATCCCTATAAGGATACCCATGACATTCTTCAAGGAAATTGACCAAACAATCCTGAAATTTGTATGGAACGATAAACCCCCCAAGGATAGCTAAAAGCAATCCTCGGGAAAAAGAAGTTGGGAGGCATCACCTTACCCAACTTCAAACTGTACTACAAGGCAGTAGTAATTAAAACAGCATGGTATTGGAATAAAAACAGACCCGTGGACCTATGGAATAGAATTGAGTATCCTGACACCCAACCTCACACGCATGATCATTTAATCTTTGATAAAGGTGCAATGAGTTTAAAATGGAGTTAGGAAAGCCTCTTCAATAAGTGGTGTTGGGAAAACTGGGCAGCGACATGTAAAAGAATGAATTTGGACCTGTGTCTAACACCATGCACAAAAATCAGATCAAAATGGATTAAAGATCTTAATATCAGACTTGAATCCATAAAGTACATTGAAGAAAATATAGGAAAAACCCTCCATGACATTGAAGCTAAAGGCATCTTCAAAGATGAAACATCTCTAACAAAGCAACTAGAAGAAAAGATAAACATATGGGACTACATGAAACTAAAAAGCTTCTGCACCTCAAAAGAAACAGTGACTAAGATACAAAAGCAGTCCACAGAATGGGAAAGAATATTCACCCAATACCCATCTGATAAGGGGTTAATATCCAGGATATATCAGGCACTGGTAGAACTTTACAAGAAGAAAACAAACAACCCCATCAAAAAATGGGGAGAAGAAATGAACAGAAACTTCAGCAAGGAAGAAATTCAAATGGCCAAAAAACATATGAAAAAATGCTCATCATCACTAATCATCAGAGAGATGCAAATCAAAACAACAATGAGATACCACTTTACACCACAGAGACTGGCACACATTCAAAAGAACAAGAACAACAAGTGCTGGCGTGGGTGTGGGGAAAAGGGGACACTCATCCATTGTTGGTGGGAATGCCGGCTGGTACAGCCTTTCTGGAAAACAATATGTACTTTCCTCCAAAGACTAGAAATTGAACTCCCATTTGACCCAGCGATACCACTCCTGGGAATCTACTCTGGGAAGCCAAAAATACGCAGCGGAAACACCATCCCTACTTTTATGTTCATAGCAGCATTATTCACAAAAGCCAGAATCTGGAAGCAACCAGAGTGCCCGAAAATCGATGACTGGATAAAAAAGCTTTGGTACATCTACACAATGGAATACTATGCAGCTGTTAGGAAAAATGAAGTCATAAAATTTGCCTACAAATGGATGGACATGGAGAAGATTATGTTGAGCGAAATTAGCCAGAAGGAGAGAGACAGATACAGAATGATTGCATTTATCTGCATAACATAAATATATAGGGTACATATTATGATACCAATATCCAAGATCAAGTGAAACATATATCAGGAGGTCCTGTCAAAGGTGGAAATTATCACAAATGTGTGGGATTCAGAGGCTAGGTAAGACAGAAATGGTACAGTGTGCTGACAATTGTTGAGGGTACTAATGCCAACCTAGAACTGAGCATTAAATAGAGGCAAAAAGATACACATGACAACCCTTTAATGTATGTTCTGTAATTCATAGTCTCGAGGGGAAGGAAAAGAGAAAGAGAGAGAAATGGAAAGAAATAAAGAACCTGCCATGGAGCAGGGCTGGGGGAGGGGAGGGAACCGGGGATGTTGGTGGTGGGAGATGGGCACTGGTGGCGGGATGGGTGCTGCAACACTGTTTGACCAAAACCCAAATATGAACTTTTTAATTGTATATCTTTGTAATTTTAAAAATAAAAAAAATTAAATAAAAAATATGGAGAAAATTTAAAGATATAAACTATTCATTAGGAAATACCATATATACATTGTAAAAATGGAAAAAAAATATGTAGCAATATAAAATTAAGTGTGCTCTATTGTAATGAAAAAATTACAAATAATTTGACTTACTACCTTTTTTTTTTAATTGAACCAGAGAGACAGTAGAGTGAGAAAGGTATTAGACTTGTGTATGTATGACAGATTTGATCAGCAGTGCCCACGTAGTTCCCTGAGCCTGTCAAGAGTGATCCCTCATAGCCAGAAGACCTTAGTTGTATGCTAGACCTTAGTTCTAGTTGTGCAACCCCAACATACATACAGACACAGACAGACAGACAGACATAAATGAATGAATGGATAAATAAATAAATAAATAAATAAATAAATAAATAATGTAGGCACAGTATTAAAATGTGTTTGTTTACATGAGAGAGTGCATGCATGAATGTGCAAACAAAAAGTATAAAAACAACATTTTTCTGTGATTTTTTATCTTTCACCTAGAATTAGACTCCAAAAACCACTTTCATTGGCCTATTTTATGCTAATTGCTCATCTTTTTCTCTTCTTGCTTATTTACTCATTCATTCATTCATTCGTGTGTTTATTTGCTTGTTTATTTGTTTGTTTATTTGCCTTTTGGTACACACTAATGATCCTCATTGGTGACTCCCAGTGCTGCATTCAAAATTACTCTTCACAGTTCTCAAGAGACACTACTAGATTCTGGTCATTAAACCTGGTCAGTAGTGTGCAAGGCAAATGCCCTACCTGCTCTACTGTCATTCTGGCCCCCCATTACTATTTTATAATTGAAAATTTTTTTAAGGAAGATAATTATATTATCATGCAGTCTTGCATCCCTCAGTTGCTTGCCAATTTGTATATTTTCCTTTCTAAAGGAAATAAATAAAATATATAGTTTTATTTTCTAAAACTATAGCAGTTATATAGAGAAATGTTTATGTCCAAGACCAATCTGTACTTTCACAACTGCAGATTTCTGAATATGTGCAAAATGTGTGCCTAGCATATAGAAATAGGATACACAATTTAGGCCCTTAGTATTTTCACATATGTTTAAAAGTCACATTGCAAAACTTAAAATAGCATGATTGGCTATTTAGAGTTCAAATGATTATATGTTAGAAAACATTTGCATGTTCTCCTTTTCCTAACTAATGGACATTATCATCCAGATGGATCTGGCTATAGATAGAAATGCTCTCCTAAGTGGTAATCAGTGCCTTTTGATAAGACATAAAATTACTTCTTGGTTGAAATAGTTACCTCAACTCTAGGCAACTTAAGTCTCTTTTTTTTAAGTCTTTTTTTTAATGGCTAAAGACTAGCACAAAAATACATTTTTTTAGAAAAGAATATATTTTAATAGCATATATGCTAAACTAGTTTCTTCAGTATGCAAACTTAGTATCCATCAAATAAGTAATAAGAATCTGAAAGTCAATTGTGCAGAACACCTTTGGAAAGTTGTTGCTATGACTTACATACAGCATACTGTTTGTACATATTATACACACACATGAATGTTACCAAGTGCAAATGTTAGATGAGTGGAGCACATCTGGTAATGAGGTCCAGAAGCTATCTGAAAGTAAAGATTTATTATAAGGACAAAGTAAGGATATATAAAGATAACTCTTGAAGTACTAGTTCTTCAAAATAGTCATTTTGAGGTTATATTTTAATCTATAGAAAGTTGAAAACAGAAACCTGACAGGGTGATATCAGGAGGAATTTTACTGCATAGAGCAATAGGTCATGCATGCATTTTTCATACATGTCTTGTTCTAAAAATGGTATTCATTTCATGCTTCTACTCAGTAGTTGAAATTTTATAGGGGGTATGTCACTAATTCATTTTGTTAGAGTCATGGGACACATGACACATGATATAAATTTATGTCTCTGTTTGTGAACTCTAAAAATAAGTCACATTATATGAACTATGTAGTTCCACTTATTTCATTTCCAGATTTGTATGAAAAAATATAGCGATCTATCTTTGTTATTAGTATTCAATAAAGAATTTGATAAGTAATTTCTTCTTAGACAGTGAAACCTGCTTCTATATACTATATTTTTTATTTAATTAGTCTGTTCAAATTTATTGAACCAGTTAGAAATGAAATTATCAATAGCCAAAATCTTGTGAAAATCACAAATTGCCTGTTTCATTTCTGAATATTATAAATATATCTTACAGTCACTTTACTGTCATTATCTTTTGGCAAAAGATTTCAATCATAATGGGAAAATAATTTTAATGAAGATAATGATTAAAATAAGGTGGTAGATAAATCAGAAATTACATGAATATGATAAATCAGTGTCTAACTACTTAGACACTGATTTTTGCCATTATTGCATAATTACTCAGAGAGTCTCAAAAAATAGAAAATACATTCTCTATAAAACCCCCATATTGCTGTCTCAAAATTTCAACCAAGAGTAATGCTTACAAACTAGATCACTAGATCACTAGATATCCCTTTATTCATCCATTTGCTTGAGCGGACGCCAGTAATGTTTCCATTTGACCCTATCACGTACCAGTGTAGCCCAATGGCATCTGTCTGTTTTGGGGATATTGAGAGCTTCGGACTGTTTGTTTAGGGTCCTGATAAGGAAGTCTGACCATCTTGCAGGTAGGCGGCCACACAATCTTTTGGCATCCAGTGGGATCCAATCTGTAACAACTCTAGTCCAACAGTTGTCTCCAGATCGCATTATCTGACCAGCCCATCTGATTTTCGATGTTCTGGCAGATGAGACAGCATCCTTGATTTTAGAATAGTGACGGAGGTCGGAACTCTGGATTCCCTCTCTTACTTGAGACAAGATGGCGCTCTGTCTCATTTTCATTGATTTAAAAGAAAGCCTTCGATTCTGTGGAGACTGAAGCAGTCATAGAAGCCCTAGTCAAACAGGGTGTTCAAACCCAATACATCAAGATCCTTCATGAACTATATCACGGTTTCACCACTAGGATCTCACCGTTCTACAGGGAAGTGATCATCGACGCCAAAAGATGGGTTCAGCAGGGTGATACCATTTCACCAAAACTCTTTAGTGCCACCCTCGAAATCATCATGCGACAATTAGAATGGGAAGGAATGGGAGTGAAGATAGATGGTTGGCAACTACACCACCTATGCTTTGCTGATCACATCGTTCTAATAACACCAAATATCAGCCAAGCGGCACAAATGCTGGCAGACTTTGACCGAGAATGTGGAAGGATAGGTCTACAGCTGAATCTCAACAAAACTATGTTCATGAGAAATAAACTAGTTCCAGATGCCCCATTCACTCTCAATGGAACACACATCTCTGAATGCAACAGCTATGTGTACCTAGGTCGAAAAGTCAACATGATGAATGATCTGAAACCTGAGTTGCACAGGAGGAAAAGTGCAGCATGGACTGCCTTCAAAAACATCGAAACAATAGTCAAAAGAACAAAGAACTTCCGGCTATAGGCACACCTCTTTGACTCCACTGTTCTCCCTGCATTGACATAAGGCTCAGAGATTCGGGCCTTACGAAAGCAGGATGAGAATACCATTCGGGTCTCCCAAAGAGGAATTGAAAGAGCCATGCTTAGAATACTTACTCAATATATGAAATATATTACTTCAAATTGCAGTAAGGTAAACCAGTATTTTCTATATATTTTAATTTTCCTAACTAGTTCAGGTGACTCTAAGAAAACATACTTTTTTAGAAATGTAGTAAATATCCTTAGTGCCTAACAAACCTTATAGAATGTAATGTTTAGCTTTAATAGTAGAAAACAACTTGTAATAATAGAAAATAATGGTTGTTTTAATACTTGTGCTAGATAACCGAGCTTAGAATTTTTTATTTAATGTATTGCAGTCACAAGGCATCGAAAATAAGATGGGCTGGACATATAATGCTATTTGGAGAAGACCGCTGGACAAGAGCCATTACTGACTGGATCCCACTGGATGTCAAAAGATCACGTGGCTGCCCACCTACAAGATGGTCAGACTTCCTCATCAAGACCCTGAATGGACAGTTTAAGGCTCAGTGGTTATTCCTGGCTCTGCACTCAGGAATTACTCATGGCGGTGCTCAGCAGACCAAATGGGATGCCTAGGATCAAACCAGGGTCGGCCGCATGCAAGACAAACAGCCTACATGCTGTGCTATAGCTACGGTCCTGGATAATAGCTATGATGTTTCTTTTTTTATTCCCCAAATAAGTTCAGTCATTATATCTCTGTCCCTTTCCTTCTGACTCATTCCATTCAGCTTTATACTCTTCATGTGGACATCCAGTTATAAGCAAATTTCTTGACCTCATTTTTCCTTGTGGCTGCATAGCTTTCCACTGTTTAATTTTTCTATGTTCAGTCGTTCATTTCTGTACACTTGGATTTTCTCCATATTCTGGCCATTGTGAAGTGTGATGTAATGTATATATGAGTACAGATTACTTCTGTAATGTGAATTTGGACCCCCCAGGATATATAGTCCCAGAAGTAGTACTACTGGAACAAATAGGGAGCTCAATTTTTAGTTTTGTGAAGAATTTCCATATTGCTTCCCCAAAAGGCTAGACAATTCAGCTTTCCTACCAACAACGGAGATGCTCTTTCTCCCACATCTGCTCAAACACTGGTTGATCTTGTGCTTTTTGATGTGAGCCTATATCTGTGGTGTGAGATGATACCTTGTCTTAATTTACATCTCCCTGTTGATTTGTGATTAGTGGAAGTAAAGATAAATAAATGGAACTACATCAGACTATGTTCATGAAAAATAAACTAGTTCCAGAGGCCCCATTCACTCTCAATGGAATAAACATCTCTGAATGCAACAGTTATGTGTAAGTAGGTCGAGGAGTCAACATGATGAACAACTTAAAACCTGAGCTGCGCAGGAGGAACAGAGCAGCATGGAATGCCTTCAAGAACATCAAAGAAATAGCTAAAAAGATAAAGAACCTCTGGATCCGGGCACATATCTTTGACTCCACAGTTCTGCCTGCTTTAACATATGCCTCAGAAACCTGGGCCCTACGAAAGCAGGATGAGAATGCTATTTGGGTCTCCCAAAGAGGAATCAAAAGAGCTATACTTGGACTATCACGCCTCACTCAAGTGAGAGAAGGAATCGGAGTTCCAACCTCCATCGCTGTTCCAGAGTCAGGAACGCTGTCTCATTTGCCAAGGCATCAAAAATCAGATGAGCTGGACATGTAATGCGATTTGGAGATGACTGCTGAACTAGAGCCATTAACGACTGGATCCTAGGGGACTTCAAAATTTCACTTGGCTGCCCACCTACAAGATGGTCAGACTTCTTCCTCAAGACCCTGAAGGAATAGTTTGAGGCTCTTGTATTCCTGAATCAACCAGATGCCATTGGGCTACACTGACATGTGATAGGATCAAATGGAAATATTACTGGTGTCCACTTGAACAAATCGATGAATAATGGGATGTCAAGTGATCCAGTGACATCAAACTAAGAAGCTTTTATGCCTCAAAAGGAATGGTGATGAAGATGCACAGACAGCCTACACAATGGGAAAGATTATTTGTTAATACCTATCTGATATGGAGTTGATAACAAAGATATCAAAGATACATAAGGAAGTGGTAGAACTTTACAAGAAAAACACTTCCTACCACATAATGTATGAGAAGAGGAAGCAAACTGAAACTTCCTCAAAGAAAAATATCAAATGACCGAACACATATTACAAAGTATCTTTACATTGAAAAAAAAAGACTGGTAATACAGCAGGTAGGCCATTTGTCTTGCAAACAGCAGACTCGGGTTCCTTCCTTGGAATCCCATATGGACCCCTCAACACCACCAGGAATAATTCTTGAGTGAAGAACCTGAAGCATCCATTGAACACCATGGGTGTTGCTCAATCAAAAAACAAATTGCGGAATATATAATTAAATTTAAAAAGGTAAAATAAGTAAGTGTTTAATAAGTGTTTAAAAATTGAAAATTATTTTAATTAAGACTCAAAATAATGGGGCTGGAGCAAATAGTACATGGAGTAGGCCTTGCATGCTGCCACCAACCTGGAATCATCTCCTGTATCCCTTATAATCCCTGGAGTTTGTCAAGGGTTATTATACTTCAGCACTGAGGAAACCCTAAGTACAAGTAATAAACTGTTTTATTATCGGTATCAGACAAAAATCAGTATTTCATGATTAATGGTTTATTAGGATAAAGTATAATGAATTAAGTTGATTATTATAAAATATTAAGTCATAGAACTTTGATAAATAAAGTATATAATCAGTACTTAAAGGGATATATATTACCTTGAATATAAATGTAGAAAGAATACTTGGAATTCACTTCATTCCAAGTGAATGAAGTCTCTCCATTGTTCATCAATTTGCTCGAGCAGGTACCAGTAACATCTCCATACATCCTGTCCCAAGCAAGTATATCCCAAGGGCATCTGCTTGCTCCAGGAACAGGAAGAGCTTCAAACCATTCTTCAGGTCATGGAAATGAGGTCCATAATATTGGCATATCAAATAAAACACAAGTAGCTTGCCAGGCTCTTTCGTGTATGTGGTATAATCTCAGTAGAAGGCTCTCATCTCAAGCATTTACTGATGAAACTCAGTGGGGAAAGATCATCTTTTCTCTTGGGTGGAGCTCTGAAGAGCTGTGGAGTCTGAATATTGAAAATGACTGACCTCATGGTATGGGGTTTCCTCTGTCTTCTTTCTAGGCTCACTGAGATGATGGGCCATGGCTAGAACCTACCTAAAACTGTATAGAGGGTATTAATGTGAAAGATCCTGGGAAGGACCTGATCCTAACATTCAGTACTATCTAAAACTGTTGTGTGGCAGTGGAACAGCTGCATGCTGATGGAGCTGTGGGTCTGGAGTGTCTCTCTTCCGGGGTTGCTGACATGGAGTTCAAGGAATGGGAAGAAAAGCCCAAATCCCTGTTCCAAGTCTGACCCTGCATGCCTGAGCAAACCCTTGGAGCTATGAATTCCAACTTGGAATTATACATATTAAAATATACATAGATATATGAATATACACATTTCATTTTAACGAAACTTATAAAATAAACACTAACACTTGTAAACAAAATTTGCTAAGTATGAAAGATCAGAAACAAGTTATAAATGTTGCTTTCTCCCTACCAACTGTGTTAGGTGTCTTCTCCCTCCACTTTAGAAAATGTAGTGGTATAATAGAACTCTTGATATTTGACCACTAAGAACTAAAAAGAGAAGTCACTAATAAATGTTAGTAAGAATAAACTTAAGTAGATAAGCAGTGCTTATCAGTACCTATGAAGATAAGTAAGCATTCAAAAGATAACAGACGTTTTGGTTTGTTTTGTTTTAAGTCTCTGGCCTTACTCCCGGCTCTGTGCTTAGAGATAACACCTGACAATATTCTTATGACTTCATGAGGTACTGAGGATCAAACCCATTTTGCTCCTGTGCAAAGCAAGGACCCTGACTGTTTGTAATAGTGAATTTTATTAGAATTTCAGATACTATTAGGTACTACCTCAAAAGTTTCCTTACAGGAAAGTATTTTTGTTTTTTTTTCTTTTTGGGTCACACCCAGCAGTGCTCAGGGGTTACTCCTAGCTCTCACTCAGGAATTACTCCTAGCGGTGCTCGGGGACCATATGGGATGCCCGGATTGAACCCGGGCCGGCACAGGCCCACCACATGCAAGGCAAACGCCCTACCACTGGGCTATCTCTCCGGTCCCCAGGAAAATATTTTGAAAGGGAGATTTCTAATACTCTACTCCAAAAATTCTTTAACAACTCCAGGCATAATTGGTTTAAAAGAAGATTAACAGAGCAACATTTGATTAGCCGAATTGCATAAGTTCTGAAGTAAAAAAAAAATCCATAAAAGTTATTAATAGCTTAAACATATTGTGTTGATCATTAAGGAGTGGAAGATCTCTGAGACATTTCCTCTGTTAGATTTTGTTCACTCAACACTGACTATCTCAAACCTCTGTGGATTACAAAAGAAGAATGTTTCAAAAAAGTCTTGACATATGAGCTAGATCACTAATGTAAGTTGTCAGTTTTCAGCTGTGTGGCTTACTGACTGACAGTATTAGGAACAGAATCAGTCCAAAGGCTCTGGAACTCCCTTTAAGATCTCTTCAAACTATCTCCAAGCACGGCCCATACACAAACTCAGCCAATGCATCCCTTTGCTCATTTAACTCACTATCCTGCCAGGTTCTCTGCTCCTCCAACTCACTCCTGCCAGTAAGGCTGAGAAACCCAGTCTCAACTGAATCCTCAAATGTTTTTACCAATTCTTATACATATATCCCCATAATTTGATATTAGCCATCCCTTTAAGAGTTAAAGGCCATCTCTTTAAAGAGATCTCTTAAAAGGGACTCAACAGTAAATATCATTTCTTCTCATAACTTGATTTCCAGAAGAAGCTATTTGTGATATCCTGATATTTGTGATATCAAAATATATAGGCTTTGTAATATATTAACACACTTGGAAAACACTTCTCTACACATAAACCAATACACAGAATTGACTCCTTAATTATAAAGCTAATATATTTTATTCAATGAAATTCAACCCAATCATATGCATAGACAGATTTAAACTAAACTGAAATAATTTAAGCTAAAAATTGAAAATATTTTATAAGATATTTGAATATGTTGTTTTTTGCTTTCAGAAATTTCTAGTAAAAATGGCATCATGCAAATTCAGATAAGCATAATAGTAAATGTAAAAGAATATAGAGATCAGAAGTTTACCTAAGGAAATAAAGGTTACATTTTTTAAAGACCTTAATTTTGGAGAAAAATAGAAATATTTCAATTGATATGAGATGATGAGATTTCAGATGAAAACAGTGAAAATTTCCAATGCCTAAAAAGTAAACTAAGTTAATTAGAGGCATTTAATAAAATAGAATAATATAATCATGTAAAATTGAAAAGAGATATTTTATATAAAAAGTACTGAAATGAGGCTTAGTGGTTCAAGATTATGACAATCAAGATTATTATGACTTGTCAAATAATTTCAAGTTGGTGAATATTTCTATACCCAGTTCTTGTGTTTGGAAAATAACACTAAAAGTAACAGCTCATAAAATTTTTATGAAGAATAAAATGGAAAGATCAATATTCCATGAAAACTGCCACATTAAGCTCATTAGTAATATTAATTGTTTTATTACTAATTTATTATAATTGTTAAATTATTTAAAAGGGCCTTTATGATGTGAGACCTAGAATTGATTTGTGGAATTGAAATAGGCAAAAGTTCCATGATACTTTGCTCATTAAATAAAAGATAATTGAATGAAATTGCTAGAAGTTTTTGAAAATAAAAAGAACTTCATTTTATGAATCAGGTCAATGTTTTAAATTAAGCAATTACACATCATTAAATTAGTATTTATGAGATCCAATTAATAATTCATCTCCAACACATTTACTTAAAGTTCTTTGGAATCACTGTATTTATTCAGTGAAGAGTGAAATAATTTAATTTGCTAAGTATTCACAGTAAGGGTAATATCATTCTTCATTAGAGAGAAGCATTACTTGCAGGCAAATTGAGGTCACTCTGAAGGAAAGGATTTCCTTCTTGGTGATTTGGGAGATTTGGGAATATTTTCTATTTTTCAACTCTATATAGTGTTTTTAAGAGAGATACGTATATTTACATTCCTTTTTCTTAGAGAAAAATTATAGGTTGAATCTTGGGAAAACGTAGACTTCACTTATATTTTAAATATATTTCCTTATGAAAGCCTTTGATAATTTAAAACAGGTAAAAGTCTTATTTTCCTTAATATCTTTTCACAAGTTCTACATGTCAGATGCTTTTATGCTAAAATAGATAGTTATTTACAACAATTGTCATGTTTCACATTTAGTTTAGGGGAATAAAATATCAAAGTGTCACATTTGTGATTCATTTAAATTTATCATTTTTTTCAGGTATGTGAGAAATATCCACAAATTGAAGATACATAGTTTTAGACATGACCTTAACCATTGGGTAATTTTTGTAATTTGTTAATGATTTGTTGTTATTTACTGGACAGAATAAAATTAAACTTAAATATTTCTTTTTTTGTTACTCTCAGAAAATATAGCAATTGATAATAGGAAGCATTTTACTTTGAAGAAAGATAAGTTCTGAAAGAAATAAAAAGTAGTTACATAGAATTGATATGATGGAATTTAAGATAGGAAGCAAGAGTGAACTATGGAAGTAGGACTTAGTAAGCTCTTAGAGGACAGCAGTTAAGTCTGGCAGTAAAACATAAGTAAGTAAAATATAAAGTGGCAACCCACAAGTGAATTTAAGGCACAGGAGATTCATGGACAAATAATCTAGAACTTAGTTTACAAAGAGAGCCTATCAAGTATGAATGCTGGCTTCTGACCTTATACTTCAGGTCCTGAAAGTATAGGGTTTGGAAATCATAATGGGATGTATGTAAAGTTTAATTAGTAGAACGGGAATTCGTCACAATTTAATGGAAAAACACACAGACACAGAAACATTCACAAAGGATTTTAAGTCCCCCTGTCTAATTTTTTTATTAACTGGATTTTTAATGTATATCTATTACTTGAAAATTCTAAGCACTGAGAAATGACCACTCCATCGTACCTATAGAAATAAGCTTTAAAATATTTTGACAACTTTCCAATACAAATGGAGAGATATAAATATAAGGGTGGCTTCAGTGAAGGGAGGGCAGTTAAAAAGGCATGAAAACCAGGCAAGATGGAATAAAGATTAAGCTAATTTTGGAAACAGAGACTCAGATCAACCACATACATTAATAATACACTATTGGTAAAATAGTTTATCTAACTTGAGGTAATTCCAAATTCATTTAAGTAAAAAATGAAACTCTTTTTATCTAATCTCACAACACAGAAATGCTCACTATTTTCAAGGAGAGAACATCTTGATATTCTTTCAAGTCCACTCGAGTTCAATTTCTTTTAACTGAGAAGCAATGTGCTTGAATAACTCGGATTTTTCATAACATCAGTGAATTTGTTTTATTTTCAGATCAAAAAGACAATCTCCAGTTTTATAAAGGTGTCTTGGTTTATCACCTAGAAGAATTTTACATTTATTTAATGCTAATCCTCATGAATTTACAAATCACTGAACACGCAATTACAACCATTTAAGTTCATTCAGCAGCCACTACAATTGGTGTTTGATGTAGCTGAGGCTTCCTCTGGATAAGTGTCAGCTGCTTTTCAACTTTTCAGACTTTGGATTCTCATAAAGGATGAGTCAGTGAAAAGGTCCGTGCTATCTGGGCTCCATTTCATGACCTGACCAGTTCATATGATACTATACTAAAGCAATTGATGTGAATCCTGTTTCTGATTTTTGAACTATGATTCCTAAAAAAGCCAACCTCAAAGCACATGGACACTTTAAGAAATAAAGGAGTAGAGAACCATGTGGTTTTGGTATCTCAACTCTAAACCAAATCTTTGAATAATTTTTCAGTCTACCTTGATATTAAAATTTGAGTGGAAGGAAAAGATGTCACTTTGCACTTCTGTAACTTTCTAGAAGATATCACATAGATAAGCACCATGATCCTATGTTTGCTTTCTTACTTTGACTTACATCACTATCACTATCACTATCCTCCCATTGATCATCTATTCACTCGAGCGGGCACCAGTAATGTCGCCATATGTCCTGTCTCATGCTAGTAGAGCCCAAGGGCATCTGCTCGCTCCAGGAACATAAAGAGCCTCAAACCATTATATTACATCATGGGAATGAGCTAATATAATTGTTACTGGTATTTGGAATATCAAATACAACACTGGCAGCTTGCCAGGCTTGCCGTGCAGGTGGCATACCCTTGTAGTCACCTCTAAATATAGCATTTATGACTTACATATTTAAAGTAATTAAAGTAGATCTCTATGGAACCCTTCACTCTAGATTATAGGAATAAGAGGACAGGGAAAGAAATAGAAAGAAGAGACTGGCAAGAAATGTCAGGGCAGATTTAGGGGCTTCAGGCAAGTTGGTTGGTATATCTATATATCTAAAGCATATACCTAAAGCACTGAGGCAACAACAGTGATAACAGAAGGTCTAAACCACAAATCCAATTTAAAAATGTACTTGTCGAGGAGACAGGCTGGAGAGTGGGAGGGAACCTGAGATCACTTTTTAAGAGAAATTGACTAAGGTGGTAGGATTAATGCTGGAACATCGTATGCCTGAAACTCAGATATGAAGAACTTTGTAAATCATGGTGTCTTAATAATTTTAATAGACTTTAGAACCAGATATCACATCAAGTAAAGTGTTTGTTTTGTCTTAATTAAAACAAAATCTGTCCTCCTGTATAAAGCTCTGGTAAAAAGTAGTGATTTGCCATGTGCTTGAAGATCTTATTAGTATTCATAGAGTTATTTGTGAAATAAATATTTAGTTTAAGTTAATACACAGTGAGATGTTTTGGCAAGCAATATCCAAGCATCTCCACTGGACTGAAAAATATGTTCTTGGTTGTCCATCTCTAACTCAGAGGAGTTGTGGAATTCAGGATACTGTGAGACATTATTTTGTAAAATTGCTTATTTAACATTTCAAAAGTTAACTTTTTCTGATCTAAATCAATTAACAGTCTGAGTGTATGATTTAAATAAACTTATTTATTTAGGTTCTGTTTTTATAAAAATGGATTTTAGGACCAGAGATATAGTAGAGCAGAAAAAGTGCTTGCCTTGCACTCAGTCTAATAATGTACAATCTTGCACTCAGTCTAATAACGCACAATCACTAATCAACTCTGGTTTTATCTCTTGTACTATATCAAGTCTACTGAGTAATACCGGTAATGATCTGTCAACACAGAGCTGGAGTAGCACTGAGAACAGACAAGCATTGTCCAGCACACTGGTTATGAAGGATTTTTATTAAATTTTCCCCTATTTCTATTGATGTATTTTGGTTTAAATTAATGTTACTGTTAATTTTGTGCATATGTTGTTCCAACATTGCACTCACCAGAAATGTCTTATTTCTGACCCCAATTTCTCCAGTCTCTCTCTCTCTCAAGCCCCTCTTTCAGGAAACACTCCCCATGCCCTCTGTCTCTGTCTATCTGTTGCTTCCTTACTGTGTCATGTATATTGCACATATGAGAGATCTGTCTATATCAGTCCCTTTCCTTCTGACTGACTTCAGTGAAGCTAACAAAGGACAACAAAAATACAAAAGGATCCTCAGTGACATCAGATCTCTGTAATTTACCTAAAGAAGTCTTTTAATCACTGTCTGTCACTGTCTTCTCGTCCTTCATCGATTTGCTCGAAGCAGGCACCAGTAACATCTCCATATGTCCTGTCTCATGCTAGTAGAGCCCAAGGGTATCTGCTTGCTCTAGAAACATAAAGAACCTCCAACCATTCCATAAGGACATGGGAATGAGGTCTATAATTGCTACTGGTATTTGGCATATCAAATACGATTTGGGTAGCTTGCCAGGCTCTGCCAATGGGGTGGCATACTCTTATAGTCACCTCTGATCTCCACCATTTATTGATGAACCACGTGGCCGCAAGTGGTCATGCGAGCTAGCTGTGATAGATTCTGCTGGATGGAGTTATGACGAGATGGAAGTCCAGATGTGGAAAATGGTAGCCCCTATGTGTCGGGGAACTCCGCCAGGGTCCCCAACAGTGTCAGGGACAGAGGTTCTCTTCTACCTCCGAGGACGGCAGGGGAGAACAGATGAAAACTCACGAGTCCGGTGCAGTTCCAAAAATGGCTTTTAATAGTACAAAAGCTCTTCCACAGCACTCCAATATAATGAACAAACTTTTAGCTCTGGTCCGAACTTAGATCATACAATAGAGCCTATATCTCCCACCAAAGAGAGAGGATCTAATCCGAGCTGAGTCCTACCCAGAAGGAGGAGCAAAAGGCCAAGGAGCAAAAAGCCAAAAAGCCAAAAGCAAAAGGCCAAGGAGTCAAAAGGTGAAAGCGAAAAGGCCCAAAGCCAAAAGGTGAAAGGGCCTCAAGTCAGCCCCTTATATACACCAAAGTAATCCAATCCGGAGGGTCATGTCAACAAAGAACTCTAAACAGAGTGTAGTGCCACACCCTATTGCAGGTATAAACAAAGGTTATGCCAAGGTCTAATCCTTTCTACCAAGATTATCTCTTATTTAAAACACTGGAGAGAGAGAGAGAGGGCTGATATAAAAGTAAATACATCTTAACTTCATGAGCTTCATGCAATCTAGATGGTACCCACAAGGTCCTTCTTATTTTTATCTGCACCAGGGTGATTCTGAGTATCTTGTTCTCGTGTACTGAAAGGGTCACACTCGCCTGCTTAGAGCAAACTAGTATGATCCTTCCTATAGTCTTCTTATAGTCTCAGTGTAGCCAGGGTGGTAGTCTCCTGGTAAATTCTAACTGTCCCATGCTGGGTGCAGTGGGTATAAAGAGGAGTTGTGCCCAATCTAGATAACATAGAAGTCTTAGTAGATGTATAAGTCAGAAGTTATTCAACCAAGGTGACTTCTGTAACTGCCACACCCTCTAGCAGTGTTTACATAGGAGAGAGATCTCAATAGAATGAATCTTGACTTAAATAGATTAAGCTGGGAGTGGGCAAAACAACAAAACTCCCAGAATAGCTAAACCTGTCCTCCAACACTCATGGAGTGGGGTCGTCTGGCTTCTTGCGAAGCTCTGCTGGGGTAGCGGGTCAGGGCTAGAATATTTAATATAATTAAAAATACATAAAAGCAGGTGATCATATCAACCAATGCAAAGATATTGACGAAATTCCAAAAAATCACTCACAAAAAAAAAAAAAATTAACAATTACAAGTCCAGGTATGCGGGTACCAGTGGTGACGCTTATCAGGCTTCCGTGAGGCTGGAGTTGTAGTCCAGTTCCCCACTTCAGTCACCTCCAGAAGGCCCAGTGAGTCCACCCAAAACTGCTGCTGGCGCTGTTACCCATGATAATGCCATGTCTTAATTTTGAGTTCAATTCTTAATTCAAGAAACTTACAATTCCTTTCATGATCATTTTAGAAACACCTTGCTTGCTCCTTAGAAGTTTATATTCTGAAGTATGGAGGTTAGAAAATCAACATATGAAGTTATGGGCCCAATTCAACCCTTAATCTCTCCCATTTCAACTTCCTACAAAACACTCCCTGAATTCCAAATATGGTGAGCTGCTTTAAACTAGTTCTCTGCTGTGGATCAGGTGTATGCAACTTTATCTCTATTTCTTATGCAAATTCAGAAGCAAGGGTGGTAGAGAAGGAAGATGGCAAGAATGTCCCTTTACTATTCTTGTCCACAATTAACAACTTTATTTTTGGAATTGATATCTGTTTAAAACATAATTCTTCAGGATCAGTTCGACTAGAATGTAAAGGATCTGTAAAAACAAAAATATGAATGTTGCTTCAAGAAATAAAAGGAACTGATGAAATACATATCCCCTGCTATGGATTGGGAGAATTAAATTATCAAAATGGAAAAATTCCCTAGAGCTTTATACAGACTCAATGCAGTCCATAAAGAACATCCATGACATGCTTCAAAGAAACTGACCAAATACTAATGAATTTTTTATCGAATAATAGGCCTCCAAGAATAGTTAAAGCTATCCCTGGAAAAAAGAAGATGGGAGGTAACACTTCACCAAACTTCAAACTCTACTACAAAGTAGTCATAATTTAAAATGGCATGGTATTATATAGAGACAGACCCATAGAACTATGGGATAGAAATGAATATGCTGAAACATGCTGTCAAATATATGATCCCTTACTCTTCCATAAAGGAGCAAAAAATATTAAGTGGATCAAAGAAAGCTTCTACAACAAATGGTGCCGGGAAAACTGAACAGCTACATGTAAAATAATGATTTTAGGCCTCTGTCAGGGAGCTCTGCCAGGGTCCCCAACAGTGCCGGGAAGTGAGTTCCCTTCTACCTCCAAAGCTGGCGAGGAATGGATGAAAACTCAGGAATCCGATGCAGTTTTAAAAGGGCTTTTACTATTACAGGTTCCAATATACAATCCAAGAGCAGGGAAAGCCTCCGGACTCTGCGCTCCCAGCTAGGCCCCGGCCAGGTGCAGGCCAAGATGGCTGCCACCACATGTTGAGGCCCAACAGAGAATGAAGAGGACGGAGAGGCAAAACACCAAGGGAAACCGAAAAGGCAAAAAGGGGAAAAAAAAGAGAGCGAGCTTCTTTCTTGCAGCTTATTTTATAGCTCGAAATCTGCCCAAACTCCCCAGTGCAGCCCATTCTGGGCTGGGCTATCTAGAGATGAAAACCGAAGCCTCCCAGCAGAGGTGGGAGGAGCTGCAAGCCAAATGTAAACTACTCCTGGCAGGGTCAAATGCCCTCAGGTGATTTCTTCCAGCACCTCACCCAATGTCTTTTTATATGCTAATGTTTTGAGCCAAGACCCCCCAGGAAATACCTCCACAGGGTAGAGAAAGGGGCTCTTAGAGGAGTCCTGCAACAGGCCCCCTTCTAATACCATGCACAGAAGTCAGATCAAAATGGATTAAAGATCTCAACATCAGACACGAATCTATAAGGTACATTGAAGAAAACATAGGGAAAACATTCTACAACATCAAAGCTAAAGGCTTCAATGTTCAAAAATGAAATGAAAGCAAAAAAAATGAAAGTGAAGATAAACAAATAGGATTATATAAAACTGAAAAGGTTCTGCATCTCAAAAAATGGTAACTAAGATACAGAGACAGTCTACAAACTGACAAAGAATATTTACCCATAGTCCATCTGATAAGGAGTTAATATCTATCATATAGCAGACAGTAGTATGTTGGATGACAGGCTTAGCTAGCTTGGTAGCTTTGCTCACAACTTAATCTATTTATATGTTCATAAGCCAAGGTTCATTCTAATGAGATCTCTATTCTATGTAAACGCTGATAGAAGATGTAACAGTTACAGAAGTCATCTTGACTCTGAATAACTTCTGACTCATTATACATCTACTAAGACTTCTATGTTACTTAATTGGGCACAACTCCTCTTTATACCACTGGACCCAGCATGAGACAGAATTGACCCCAGCAGCTCCGTGACAGTGGTAGAATTTACCAGTTAGAATTTACAGAGTAGTAAATTCTCAACATACCACCCTGGCTATGTTGAGACTATCATTAAAGATTATAGGAAGTATCATACTAGTTTGCCCTCAAACAGGTGAGTGTGACCCTTTCAGTTTACAGAGAACAAGATACTCAGAATCACCCTGGTGCAGATAATAAATAAGAAGGACCTTGTGGGAACCATATAGATTACATGAAGCCCATGAAATTAAGATGTATTACTTTATACCAGCCCCTCCCCAGTTTTTTACATAAGAGATAATCTGGGAAGAAGGGATTAGTCCTGGCATAATCCTTTGTTTATAGTTATAATAGGGTGTGGCACCACCCTTCTACACTCTTCTACTATCTAGAAGCTGTTTAAGGTTCTTTGTTGACAGGACACTACCTGTCAATAGTTAGGATTACTTTGGTGTATATAAGGGGACTGACTAGAGGCACTTGCCCCCTTTTGGGTAGGTCTCTGTTTGGTACGACTTCTCTACAGTGAGATGCTCTCGCTTTGGTGACTCGAGATCTTGTGTATGGTCTAAGTTCTGACCAGAGCTAGAGTTTTTTCATTATATTGGATTGCGTGGTAGAGCTATTAAAAACATTTTTGGAACTGCACCAGACTCACGAGCTTTCATCTGTTTCCCTGGCTGGCCTCAGAGGTAAAAGAAAACTTCTGTCCTGATACTGTCAGGGGACCCCAGCAGCTCCCTGACAGTGGTAGAACTTTACAAGAAGAAAACAGCCAACCCCATCAAAAAATGGGGGAGAAGAAATGAACAAACTTCCCAAAAAGAAGAAATTTGATTGGCCAAAAGGTACATGAAAAAGAGTTCTTCATCACTAATTATCAGCAAGATGCAAATCAAAATAACAATGAGGTATCATCTCACACCACAGAGACTGTCACACATCCAAAAGAGCAAGAACAACCAGTGCTGGCATGGATGTAGGGAGAAAGGCACTTTCATTCACTGTTGGTGGGAGTGCCAGCTGGTCCACCCCTTTGGAAAACAATATGGACATTCTCCAAAAACTAAATACTGAGCTCCCATTTGACCAAGCTATACCACTCCTGGGAATATACCCTGGAGACCCAAAAATACACAGAAGAAGCACTATCTGCACTTCTATGTTCATCACAGCACTATTCACAATAGCCAGAATCTGGAAACAACCTGAATGACTGAGAACAGAATAATGACTGAATAAACTATAGTGCATCTACACAATGAAATAATATGCAGCTGTCAGAAAAGACAAAGTCACAAAATTTACCTGCAAATGGATGGACATAGATATTATCATGCTGAGTGAAATTAGTCAGAAGTTAAAGGACAGAACTAGAATGAATGCATTCATTAGTGGGATATAAATATTATAGTGCTCTACTAATTGTTGCAAATGTTAATGCCACACTAGAACTGAAAATTGAATGTATACAAAGGTATTTACTTGATCATCCCTAAATGTCTTAGGCAAACCACAATGTGTAAGAAAAAGAGAGAGAGAGAGAGAAAGAGAGAGAGAGAGAGAGAGAGAGAGAGAGAGAGAGAGAGAGAAGAGGAATAGCACCGAAGAGGAATATAGCACTAGATGCAGGCTAGTGTGGGGAGAGGGAATTTTGGGTAGAGTGGTGGGAGTAGGGCACTGGTGGAGGGACAGGTGGTGAAAAAATGTAGCACTGAAACCCAATCATGAACATCTTTTAATTGTATATCACATGGTAGTATAAAAAATGAAAAAAATCTACAATATGTAAAGTAATGCATTTTATTAAAAATCTTTAAAAATAATAAAGAATACTAGCCAGATATAATGTAGAAACTTTGTTTACAAGTTAAATTGTAATTTGTGGGGTTTGTGAGGGGTCACACTCTATGATGCATTTCCTCTTTTTGAAGTGATGTTGCATAATAGCATAGTATCTAACTGTGGTCTGCTTCTTATTGTTTTTACAACCCCCATAGCACTTTCTCCTAAAATTTCACAATAAATAATACACATGCGCAGGAAAAATAACATAATTCTTCAATTATTTAATTTTAGAAAATTTTGGTGATCTGTCATATTTCCTTCATTGTTATAAAAGTTATACTCATAGCAGTTTATATAATCCATAAGAAGGATATATAGTCTATAAGAAGGATCAAACAACATTAATATCTTTAAATGCAAGCCATATTTTCTATGTTATTATCAATATAATCATTATCATTTGCCAGTATTCAAATCAAATAATTTGATAAATAAAATATTTTCCTTTTACCCAAACTATGAACAAGTGCTTCTGTTTTTGCTAAATTTTAAGAGCATATAGAAATACTTCAGATGTGGATATTTTAATTAAATTTTAATGAATAAAGGTAGTTTACATGGATTTTTGTTTGGAGTATTGCTAATTATATAAAAGTCTGGCACACAGACTTAGATACATACACTTGTTTTGAGAAAAGTATATATAAAACACTTATAAGTTACTAAACTTTCTGTGGGTATGATTTTGTCTCTCATTATGGTGTTGAGTTTAAAGAGTGGGTATAAAATTAAAATAATATTGCAATCACTACAAATATGAGATTTTACAATTTTGGCTTACCATTTGCAGACTGGTAATTTTTATTTTTATATACTTTTTGTCTGCAAAGTCATCTGAAAGCCGTTAGAATCTAACAATATTGCAATTTCAGGGGCTTGCTGAATCTGAATTTTTTGATCTGCCAAGCTCATTTTTATCTTTCAAATGCTTTCTAATTATTGGCATATCTATTTTCTCTTTTGAGAAGATAGTTTTTTGAGAATAAAATTAAGAAACAGTGCCTTAGACTGATTATGGACAAAGTTAAATGAGTAATCTAGTTATGTATTTCACATAATATGATAGAAAGTTAGGATGTTCATGAAGTAACTGATTCACCACATGCAAATGAAGTCAAACCCCTTTCTAACTTGATGCACAAAAAATTAAACGAATGGATTAAAGAAATGGATATAATATATATGGGCAGATCATAAGTTACCTAGAGGAAAAATAGGCAAAGCTCTATGGCATTAAAGACAGAGAAGTTAAGAATGCACTGTCATTGGCCAAACAAGAAGTATAGATTGAAAGATAATAGGACTGCAAGATGCTTCTGTACCTCAATGGAAATGATGACCAGAATACAAAGACACCCCACAGATGGGAGAAATTATTTGCCTACCACTCATCTGATATGTAAAGCACTGGTAGAACTTTACAAAAAAAAATGCATCCAACCTCATCAAAAATGGGGAGAAGAGCTGAACAGAAATGTACTCAAATAATATATATGAATGGTATATTAAAATGCCTTGAATCTCTAATTATCAGGGAAATGGCAAAATAAAACTGTGATAAAATTTGACACCAGAGATCCTGATATACAGCAAAAAGAACAGCAGAGTCTGTTTTGTTGTGTATGCAGGAGGAAAAATAAATCTCACTCAGCTGGCTGGAATGTCAACTGGTCCAATCATTTGGAAAGCAAGATAAACACTCCTCATAAAACTCTTTCTCAAGGAATGATCACATCTATATCTCTGAATTTGTTTAGTTTTTATTTTTATCAATGTCTTGCCAATACAGTTCCAAAAAAGAATGTTGCTTTTTCTCTGGGTAATTATATTTTTTAAGTTTCAACAAACTATCATAGAACGTTTATGAAGGAACAACTGTATGTGTTCACACAAACATATTAATGCTAAAGATATTTAATACTAAGGAAAGGAAAAGTAGGCTTCTTATTTAGTCTAACTTTATACACACTTTAACTATGTTATAATTTGGGGGTACTGGAAGATAGTACAGTGGGAAAAGCATTTATTTGCTTTGCACACAGCCTACCCAGGTTCAATGCTGAGCACCCCATATACTCTCCTAAGCCAACGAGCAATAAACCCTAAGCATAGGCAGATTGTAAAGCAAAAACAAAATTATAAATCAAGTAAAAGTTTTATTTTGAGTCTTCTTACAATTTTAAGATCTATTCATAAGCACATCCATGAGAATTCTTATACATATTATGGAAATTTAATCATTTGTAATTAATTCATTTTATTAAAAATGGGTACTACTAATTTGGCCTGAACCAGCTGAAGGACATAAGAATTCAAAGATCAGCAAAGGAAATAGGTGGAAGCAAACTTAAAAATGTAAGTCTAATTCTCTTATACACTTAGAGAATTAGAGAATGCAATGTATTCTCTAATTCTTAAGACAAATCATGAAATTTGCTTATCAATACATTTGATGGACATGGAAAGTATCAAGATGAGTGAAATGAGTCAGATATAGGACAGAGACAAATGGCATTTTTTGTGGTATATATGTATATGTACATGTATAATTATATATAGTCTATTATATATAATGAGTATATATACATATACATACACATGAATACATATATGATCTCCATTTTACACATGCACACACACGCATATATGTATGTATATACAATTGAGACTAATATCCAAGGCCAGGGAAATCAGAGGCCAGAGGATTGGTCAATGATTGGAAACTTGCAAAAAGAATTCCTAGGGCTTGAAGGGAAGTTAGAATGGAGAAGGAACCAGTATGACAATGATAGCTAGGAATGATCACTAGGGACAGGAACTGAGTGTTGAGAGAAGGTAAAGGAATATACCTTATTATTTTCAGTCTCTATATTGGAAACCATAAAGCCCAAAATGAGAGAGAGAGAGAGAGAGAGAGAGAGGGGAAACATTTCTTCCATAGAGCAGCTTTCTATAGGGGCATAGAAACTTTCCATAGAGGCAGATGGAGGAGGGGGAGGGGAGGTAAACCGGTGACACTGTTAGTAGGAAATGTACACTGCTAAAGGGAAGGGTGATAGAACATTCTAAGACTGAAATTCAATCATAAATAACTTTTTAACTGTGTATCTCACTATGATTCAATTAAAATAGATATATCTTTAATTTATAAACTATCACTGTATCACTGTATCACTATCTTCCCGTTTATCTTCGATTTGCTCGAGTGGGCACCAGTAACATCTCCATATGACCTGTCTCAGGCAAGTAGAGCCCAAGGGAACCTGCTTGCTCCAGGAACATAAGAGCCTCAAACCATTCCATCAGGTCATGGGAATGAGGTCTATAATTGTTACTGGTATCTGGCATATCAAATACGACACGGTAGCTTGCCAGGCTCTGCCGTGTGGGTAGCATACTCATGTAGTCATCTCAAAATCCAGCATTTATTGATGAACCATGCAGCCACAAGCGGCCACACGAGCCGGGCTGTGATAGGCTGGTCTGCTGGGTGGAGTTCTGACAAAGAGGAAGTCCGGATGTGGAAAATGGAGGTCCTCGTGGAGTGGGGGGTCGCCTGGCTTGTTGTGCGGTTCTGCTGGGATGGAATAAAAAGACTGCAGCAGGGTGGATCTCGATGAGCCGGGCTGTGTTAGCCTGGTCTGCTGGGTGGAGTTCTGATGAGGAGGAAGTTCGGATGTGGAAAATGGAGGCCCTCATGGAGTGGGGGTGTCGTCTGGCTTGTTGTGAGGCTCTGCTGGGGTGGTGGGCCAGGGCTAGAACCTGCCATCCCCTCCCGGGCACCTCATGAGCGGCTGGGCACAGTGAGAGTCAGTAGCAGCTCTGCCTCATGTCTGTCTCTGGATCAGCATACCTGGGTCGGATTAAAAAGACTGCAGCAGGGTGGATTTTGATGATCTGGGCTGTGATAGGCTGGTCTGCTGGGTGGAGTTCTGGGCCGGATTAAAAAAGACTGCAGCAGGGTGGATCTTGATGAGCCGGGCTGTGATAGGCTGGTTTGCTGGGTGGAGTTTTGACGAGGAGGAAGTCTGGATGTGGAAAATGGAGGTCCTCATGTAGTGGGGGGGTCGTCTGGCTTGTTGTGAGGCTCTGCTGGGCCGGAATAAAAAAGACTGTAGCAGGGTGGATCTCGGTGAGCCGGGCTGTGATAGGCTGGTCTGCTGGGTGGAGTTCTGATGAGGAGGAAGTCCGATGTGGAAAAATGGAGGTCCTCATGGAGTGGGGGTCGTCTGGCTTGTTATGAGGCTCTGCTGGGGTGGTGGGCCAGGGCTAGAACCTGCCATCCCTCCCGGGCACTTCATGAGCTGCTGGGCACAGTGAGAGTCAGTAGCAGCTCTGCCCCATGTCTGTCTCTCTTATAAACTATAATAAGTAAAATATTGTAATTAATTCCTTTTACTAAAAATGAGTGCTTTTTATTTACTCTGAATCAGGTGAAGCACATATGGGTTTAAAAAGTTAATAAAGGGAATGAATAGGAAGCAAACTTTAAAAAATGCAAGTCTATAAAGGGAGCGGATGGCCTGAAGTGCGCCAAACCACTGTGGAGAGGCTGCCACCTCCCCACCCAGCCGCTGCCTTCCAATCACCCTTGTCGCCCCTATCTCAGGTATGTGATTCCCACCCTACACCTGAGAATCCCCCAGACCTGAGCCCAAATATCAAAATTGCAGGAATGCAATAGCATCTGTGCAAACTGCTCTGTGTAAAAGGTTCCAAGATTTCAGTGTACATAGGACCCAACATTTCTCTCCTTTCACAAGTCTCTGGAAACAGCTTAGGCACACCCTAACTTTACCATCTAACCACATAAGTTCACACAGTTTGCAAACGTCAAAAGGTTATAATGGTAAAAGCAGCACAGAAGTCCACCAAGATCAGCAAATGAAGCTACTAGCCCAATTGGAGCCAAACTATAATAATGAGCTATATAACCTCTCTGATAAGGAATTTAGGAAAGAACTGTTAAGGATGAATAAGGAGTTTAAAGAAACATTGGAATACAAAGTCAATGAAATAGAAGAGGATATAAGAGAAGAAATGAGGAAAATGCAAAGATAAATACAAGCAGATATTACAGATATTAAAAAATGTGGTAAATGAAATTAAAAACTCATTGGAAGGCCTTCACAGCAGAGAAACAACTGCTGAAGACAGAATTAGCGATCTCCAAGATGTACAGAGAATCTCTAGTCAACATCAGAAGATGGAAAAAAGACTCACCATAAATGAACAGACAACAAGCGATAATCGGGATGAAGTCAAGAGGAACAACATAAGGATCATTGGTGTCCCAGAGGACCAAGAAGATAATCCGGATGAAGAAGCAACTGTTAAAGCCATCATTGCTGAAAAGTTTCCAGAATTAAAGAGAGTTTGCTCCCAGATTCAGGAGGCCCAGAGGGTACCAGCTAAAAGAAACTCCAATAAGAATACTCCAAGACACATCTAATTAAAATGACAAAA
This sequence comes from Cryptotis parvus, assembly GCA_021461705.1. Lineage (NCBI taxonomy): Eukaryota > Metazoa > Chordata > Mammalia > Eulipotyphla > Soricidae > Cryptotis > Cryptotis parvus. The sequence continues at coordinate 70,229 of JAJIBD010005605.1, read as the reverse complement.
ACCACAGATAGAGATAAAAATACTGAAAGCAGCAAGATCGAAGAAGGAAATTACATACAAAGGAGCAGCCCTAAGAATCTCAGTAGACTTTTCAGGCGAAGCACTCAGAGCCTGAAGACAATGGTGGGACATTGTAAAAGACTCAATGAAATGAAGACCTCATCAAGAATACTTACCCAGGTAGACTCACATTCAGATTTTAAAGGAAGATACATCACTTCATGGATAAGCAACAGTTAAAAAACTTCATAGACTCAAACCAGCTCTAAAAGAAAGACTGAAAGGACTACTGTAAAATAAGACAAAACCCAAAAGCACAAGTTTAAACAGAAAGATGGCACAAAATCCCATGACAATAATCTCTCTCAATGTCAATGGTCTAAATGCAACAATTAATAGGCACAGAGTAGCAAAATGGATCAAAAAACTAAATCCAACATTCTGCTGTCTACAAGAAATGCATCTGAATAATCAGAGCAAACACAGACTCAAAGTGAAAGGCTGGAAAACAATTCTCCACTCAAACAACTCCTCCAAAAAGGCCAGTGTGGCCATACAAGTATCTGACAGCATAGATTTCAGGCTGAAAAGGGTTAAAAGGACAGTGAAGGTCATTTCTTAATAATCAAGGAATATGTATATCAGGAGGAATTTACAATCCTAAACATATACACACCCAACAAGGGACCAGCAAAATAAAACAACTGCTAATAGACTGCAAAGAAGACAATGACAGTAATACAATTGTAGTTGGAAACTTCAAAACTGCTCTATCAACTCTTGATAGATCTACAAGGCAGAAACTTACCAAGGAAATACTGCCCTGAATGAAGAAATAGAAGAAAGAGGACTGGTAGATTTATATATATATATATATATATATATATATATATATATATATATATCTACCAGTCCTCTTTCTTCTATTTCTTCATTACTATATATTACTTCATATATATATATATGGCTTTTCATCCCCTAAAAATAGAATATACGTTATGGGAAATATTAGTGCCACACTAGAACTGAACATTAAACAAACATATTTGAGTTAAATGATAATCCCTAAATGTCTGTAAGGCAAGCCACAATGTACAAGAAAAGGAGAGAAAGAGAGAGTAAGAGAGAGAAAGGGAGAGAGAGAGAGGAGAAATAGTGCCTGCTATAGAGGCAGGCTGGAGGAGGAGGGAGGGAACTTGGGAATACTGTTGGTGGGAATGGGGCACTGGTGGAAGTACAGGTTCTGGAGAAATGTATGACTGAAACCCAATCATTAACATCTTTTTAATTGTACATTGCATGGTGGTTTAATAAAAAATAAAATAATAAAAAATTTTAAAAAATAAAAATGCAAGTCTAATTTAATAGCACAAATACCTTAACAGCTCTGATTCTGTGTGTGTGTGTTAAAAATGTTCTTTTTTTTTTTTTGCTTTTTTTGGGTCACACCCTGCGATGCTCAGGGGTTACTCCTGGCTCTGCACTCAGGAATTACTCCTGGCGGTGCTCGGGGACCATATGGGATGCCGGGGATCGAACCCTGGCGGGCACAGGCCGGCCGCGTGCAAGGCAAATGCCTTACCCGCTGGGCTATCGCTCCGGCCCCAGATCATTGTTTTTATGTCATGGTGAAAAAGTCAAATCTAAACTTCCTAAGGGTTCACAGAATTTAGGATTTTCAAGATTCTCTTGCGGATCTACTTAAACATCCTATATCTCCAGTATTGATATTCTTCTTTATTGTATCTTTGAATATGAGAAAGAGAATTTTCTGCAGCTGGGGAATAGCTTCAATTAGTCTTTCTACAGTAATAATCTCATCTCCAATTGCATAAGATCAAGGACCTTAAAAACAGTGTCTCTGAACCTTTTATGACCATGGCCCCTTTAGAACTTTGTTCATTCCTATGGTTGACTCATCCTATATTTACTCCCCTAGCCTCATGCTGTTGCCCCCTGGCCCCTGCCACATATACATATGTATATATATATATATATATACATATATATATATATATATATATATATATATATATACACACACATACACACTTGTAACTCCTTTAAAGTACCTTGCATGCTCATAGGAGGGTCATATGGCCTGAGGTTGATAAATAGTACCTTAAAAAGAAAACTATATAATTTTTTTTCTTATATAATTTGTATTGAGGGTCAACAAACAGATTTGAATCCAGGCTGTTATTTTGTTTTGTTTAGTTTTTAGTCAATGAGCATAATATAAAATAATTATCCAAATTCATATTCTTTATAATTAGCATTGTCTCCTGTATCAAAAATGCTACAGGGACTATGTAAACAATGTAATGGTCTTCATTTATTTAATTTCTCTCTATATTACAGGTGGTTAAGACCTACTTTTCCTGATACTACCACCAGTCAAGAGATATAAATGATGGCTCTTATCCCAAGCAATCAGATTATTGCTGCCTTCTGTTGGGGACTTTTCCAGTTCCAAAATTTCATTCTCAACATCTTTCTAAGAACTCTCTAGTAAAGTAAAAGATGAGTATTTCAATGTGAGAAATTTATTCAGTAATAGGAGAATCAAATTTCATACGTAGAGAAATGACACAGATAAAAAAGAAGCAGCTAATATGCTTGTGACCAAGCCTCCCTGCCCTTAGTGTGACATGACATGGTGCAAAATCCACAACCCAAGAGAGAAAAGTCTTGTCATTAATGAACCAGTTTCTGAGACCACTAGCTACAGACAGTTCTAGGGTTGTCAATTTATCAGCATTTTCAGCATAACATAATTGCAAAAGAATTTCTCTCATCTGAAAAGGGTCCTTCAGACCCCCCCACAGCTGTGGCCTTGTTAACTTACTCACATGGACCTGCTCTACTAATTCTTGACTAAATCTCCATGGAGATGCAAGCCAAGCAGCTAAAATTCATGAAGAAACTGGTCCCCCAGGTTAAGAGCTCTGGAAGCCCTTGGTAAAAAGAGGACCAAGTCCCTGCTCTGCAGATGTCCTAGCAGATGCACCTACAACCCACAGCTACTGACTAGTGGAGGATTCAACTCCACTGCTCCCCTCACACTCTCTGCAGAGAAAACAACCACAAAATTTGCAGGCACTCATGGTTTTCATGCTGAGAAATCTGGGATCTTTTCAATGTATTGAAAATACATTCTCAGATCATAGATCCTAAAATTGACTGTACAGTGTGGCCATGCATGCCTCCAAATTTATCAATGCTGAAATACTAATAGGATCTTACCAAATTACATTGGAAATTTGTATAGGAGCATAGACGTCCAACTAAACTGAACAACAGCAAAAACAATGGAAAAACACAATAAAACTGAAGCCTCAATTAACAACAAACAACTGAGTAAACAACCTCCTAGTGAGATATAACAATTTCCACATATTTTTTGCTGGAGTATTTTTGATAAATCCTATAGTTATTTAGATTCAATAAGCATAAAAATAAATTATTGTGTGCCTCTAACTGGGCAGGCTTGAAGGGTGGTTTGCTAAATAAGGACAGTGGTAGAAGGGATGGTCTCTTGGTAGTGGAACTAGTGTTTGAATATCAAAGCCTGTAATCATTGTGTTATGAACAACTTTGTAAACCAAGGTGTTTAAATAAACTATGTTTTTACATAATAGAAAAAGAAAGATACTTACACAAATCCCCAATAAAACAGTGCTGCTGAAACTTCCTATGTCAATGCATTCTTCAATAAATTTTCTGCAAAAAAATCCCAAATCTTTCCTACTGGCAGTTCGAAGTGGGTAGAAATACTTTCTTTTCTTTTAATTGATTTTGTTGTCATTTTAATAAATTTAATTGTTTTTCTCTTTTTTCCCATTTTTCATACTAATTTCTCTTCTCCTTTTTTTACTTCTTAAATTCTTCGTTATTGTTACTACTTTTTTTCCCTCTGGAGAAGTGGGACCTTGATATGTTGGTGAAAAGATGCTGACACAAGTTAAAGGTGTGGAACTGAAACAGTTTATTTCAAAAAAATCTACTATGAACATTATTGGAAATTATAGTGGTTAATTGAAAAGTAGAGAAATAATAAAAGAGAGAAATTTTATATCTTATCTAATTTTTAGTGTCTGTTGCTATATACTTTAAACTCTCAATATTCCCTTAAGTGTTTAGCAGTTTTAAGATGCTATATTCATCAGGACTTTCTTGATTTAAATGTATGCCCTATTACATACATTATGTATGTAATATATTTTAGTCCTATTTTCTTATTATATATATATATAGTCAGTACAGAAAATCACTGTATCATTGTATCACTGTCTTCCCATTGTTCATCGATTTGCTCCAGTGGGCAACAGTAACATCTTTATACGTCCCTGTCACAAGCAAGTGTAACCTAAGGGCATCTGCTTGCTCCAGGGACAGGAAGAGCCTCAAATCATTCTCAAAGTCATGGTATTGAGGTCCATAATAGTTACTAGTTTTTGGCATAACAAATAAATAAAACACTAGCAGCCTGCCAGGCTCTGCAGTGTAGGTGGTATATTCTCAGTAGAAGGCTCTCATCTAGAGCATTTACTGATAAATATAGTCAGTACAGAAAATAAAACTGGTGAATTCAAATGAAAATTTTTAGTTAATAACCAATCATTTCAACGTATTCTCACACTGTGACCATTATAAAATCAAACAAAGTCAACAACAACAACAAAGACTAAAATAGACAGGAATATGTTTTTTAAATGTGGTAAAAATGGAATGGGACTGAAGATAGATGGTCGGCAACTTCACCACCTCTGCTTTGCTGATGACATCGTTCTAATAACACCAAACATTATCCAAGTGGTACAAATGCTGGCTGACTTTGACCGAGAATGTGGAAAGAGGTCTTCAGCTGAATCTCAACAAAACTATGTTCATGAAAAATGAACTAGTTTTTGAGGCCCCATTCACTCTCAATGGAACAAACATCTCTGAATGCAGCAGTTATGTGTACCTAGGTTGAGAAGTGAACATGATGAACAACCTAAAACCTGAGCTGCACGTGAGGGAAGAGAGAGGCATGGAATGCCTTCAAAGGCATCGAAGAAATAGCTAAAAAGGACAAAGAACCTCCCGGCTCCGGGCACATATCTTTGACTCCATCATTCTCCCTGCATTAACATACGCCTCAGAGACCTGGGCCCTAAGAAAGCAGGATGAGAATGCTATTTGGGTCTCCCAAAGAGGAATCTAAAGAGCTATGCTTGAATATCATGCCTCACTCAAGTGAGAGAAGGAATCCGGAGTTCTGACCTCCATCGCTATTCCAGAATCAGGGATGCTGTCTCGTTTGCCAAGGCATCGAAAATCAGATGGGCTGGACATGTAATGAGATTTGGAGACAACTGCTGGACTAGAACCATTACCGACTCGATCCCACGGGATGTCAAAAGTTCACGTGGCCGCCCACCTACAAGATGGTCAGACTTCCTTGTAAAAACCCTGAAGGAACGGTTTGAGACTCTTCATATTCCTGAATCAACCATATGCCATTGGGCTACATTGGCACATGATAGGGTCCAATGGAAATGTTACTAGAGCCCACTCAAGCAAACCCATGAATAACGGGATTCAAGTGATCAAGTGATCAAATGTGGTAAAACATGTTTTGAAGAATCGTGAAACTGTACCCTTATATTGTAGTCTTTAAACTAAGGTAAGCTACCACAAAAGCTAAAAAAAATAATATTATAAAATATAAAAGAATTAGACTATGTCACTCTTTTGAGTGACAAAATCATAAATTAAAACTTAATAAGACAAAAAATATCCTTTAGTCTCTAGTTTACAACATAAGAAGAAAATGTAGAACCTCTATTGCTCAGTAAACTTTAATTTCAATCAATGGTAAAGAAACACTCCACAAACATTCAAACTTATCTAACCTCTTTAATGAATTCCAGTTGGGAAGAACAAATTAATCCCAAACTTATATAAACAATTTCAGATAATAAGATAGAAATTACATCTTTAATGTTGTTTACTGGTGCCAGATTGCAAAAATAATAATATATAATATTATTCTCGCTTGTCAAAGAAAAGTTCTACCCTGTATCAGAACTAAATAATGTGAAAGAATAAATATCAAAAAGAAATGAAAAAACTAATAACTGAATTAATGTTAGAAAATCTGTCATAACATAATCAGAAAATTAATGATTAAAAACCACATAAAATGTTAATAAAGTAGCAAAGCACTCTTGATAATATAGGAAATGCATTTACAATTTAAAAATACTCATAATTTTTAGTATTCATATTAAATGTTTAAATAATAAAAAGTAAATTCAATATTTATATTTACTGTAACTAAAATTTATATTTACTGTAGATATTTTACTTTTTTTTCTAAAATGTCAAAAATATATTTGATTAAATGAATTAAAAGTGGAAGGATAAATATCATAGCTAATCCTAGAACACAAAAATCTTTGTCTTTGATAATATGAGTACATAAAGATCACTTTTACACATTTGTTCAGCATTTGTACTAAAATTGTAGTAACTACAGTGAAGAATATAGATTTGTGGAAAACAAGAGTAATAATGGAGCAAAGACAGACCTTACTGTTTGGAAAGAATATTGTTATCTACATAAAATTGAAAGACTATATAAATAAATCAATTAGTAAAATGTAGCTTGCTATATCCTATTTCAACATTTGATAAAACAATTACTATTGTATAATCTTGCAACAAATAGAAATAAAAGTCTTAAGAAATGCTGTTTTTTTGGTATCAAATACATTGTTTAGTTGAATGCTTGAATGAAACTTGAGCATACCCTGTTTTGTGAAACTATTCAGATAAAGACAAATATTTGATGATTTCAATCATCTGTGGAATATTGAAAAAACAAGACAGAAAGGAAAGTATCATATAATGGCACACTTTTTGACTCTGTTTTAAAAGTTTATAGAGCCAAATTAGGTGGAAGAGAAGGTGAGAGAGGTTAGAGGTAGAATGGAAATAACATAATGGTCCAGTGTCTTAGACCCTTAGTGGTGAAGAGGCAAAGTCATTGTATAAATCAAATTCTTAAGTGTCAACACTATTTTAAATGTATGAATAAATTCATACTAATGACAGAAATAGTATGTTTATGTATTATATGTTGATAGAACCACTAAACCAATTATTTGGGATGATTGTGAAAATATATTTTGAATAATATTTGAAAAGTATTCCATATGAAATTTACTACCAAGTTCAATTTGACTGTCAGTGCTGTGATTTAGAGGAATATTTCTGTTAGAACTGTGAATGATCAATGTATAACAATTTTTCAAAGATAAAATCAATCTCTCTACCTTACTTTATTTTGAAGGCGTAATAATCTTTATAAGACTCACTTAAAGTTATTAATTAACTTTGATATCTTATTCATACTAATTAAAACTAGGAATTTATTATCAGTTTTACTTAGCATATTTTATCTAATTCCACTTTCAGGTACTCTATTACAAAATGTAATAGATTTTTCTTTACTCATGATGCTCACCAGGTCTCTATGTTAACTCTGTTATAAATCTGTAGTATAAAATCACTAGATCACTAGACATCCCGTTGTTCATTGATTTCCTTGAGCGGGCGCCAGTAACATTTCCATTTGACCCTATCATGTGCCAGTGTAGCCCAATAACATCAGGGTTGTTTCAGGAATACGAAGAGTCTCAAACTGTTCATTCAGGGTCTTGACAAATAAGTCTGACATCTTGTAGGTGGACGGCTATGTAATCTTTTGACTTCACGTGGGATCCAGTTGGTAACGCTCTAGTCTTGTGGTCATCTCCAAATCACATTACATGTCCAGCCCATCTGATTTTCGATGCCTTGGCAAACGAGACAGCGTCCCTGATTCTGGAATAGCGATGGAGGTCAGAACACCAGATTCCTTCTCTCACTTGAGTGAGATGTGATATTCCAAGCATAGCTCTTTTGATTCCTCTTTGGGAGACCTGAATAGCATTCTCATCCTACTTTCGTAGGGCCCAGGTCTCTGAGGCGTATGTTAATGCAGGAGAATGATGGAGTCTAAGAGATGTGCCTGGAGACAGAGGTTCTTTGTCCTTATAGCTATTTCTTTGATGCTTTTGAAGGTGTTCCATGCTGCTCTCTTCCTCCTGCACAGCTCAGGTTTTAGGTCATTCATCATGTTGACTTCTCGACCTAGGTACAAATAACTGCTGCATTCAGAGCTGTTGGTTCCATTGCGAGTGAATGGGGCCTCTGGAACTATTAGTATTTAATATATAAAAATATGTATTTTTTATTGGGGCCTCTAGAACTATTAGTAGTATTAAATAAATAAACATAACTGGACAGACTAATTAACAGCAGAAATAAAAAAACATTAAGATATACTTATTTTTATTTTATTGTGGTAAAATTGCAATAGTTCTTTGTGATTAATTTTTGATCAAATTGCGTGTGAGATACACAAAAATACAGTTATTTATGATTGGGTTTCAGTCATGCAATGTTCCATAACCAGTTGCTTTATCACTTCACCAGTGTACATTTCCATTACGAATTTCCTCAGTTTACCTCCCCACCTTTTCTTTCAGATCTTTTGCTTGGCAATACAAATACTGAAAGGTTATCAGGTATATCCCTTTTACTGCTTTCAACACTTAGTTCCTGCAAAAATTTATCGCTCTCAATTATCATTGTCATACTGGTCGCTTCTCTATCCAAAGTGTCCTTAGCCCCACTCCAGTCTCCCTAAAGCTCAATATTCCTGTGGCACTTTTCTCTTTGTTTTATTTTCCTTTGCTTAGGGCCACAGCAAGTATAATATCAGGTTGTTCCCAACTCTGCTTTAGTAGTTGAATCCTGCAGATGCTCAAAAGACTATTTGTGGCAGGGATCAAAAAAGGGTTAGGCACATGCAAGGCAAGCACCCTACCTGATGTACTGTTTCTTGACTCTCATGATAGAACTTTAATTTCTAGAATCATAATCTTGCCTGCATTTTACCAGAAGTTCTAAAATTAAAGTTTTAAAATAGTAAATTACTAATAAATCAATTATTGCTTGAAGATTTAGTAATAAAATCTCAGGTAATTAAATTTTGCCTGTATCAGCTACAGTATTACCCCACCTTTCCAATTTTGTCTATGATTATTTTCTATCAGATTTTCTAGTCTTTGTTATGGTGAACTTTAAATCACTTGATCACTTGACATCCCATTATTCATCGATTTGCTCAAGCAGGTACCAGTAATATTTCCATTTGACCCTATCATGTGCAAGTGTAGCCCAATGGCATCTGGTTGCTTCAGGAATACGAGGAGCCTCAAACTGCTCATTCAGTGTCTGATGAAGAAGTCTAACCATCTTGTAGGTGGCCGGCCACGTGATCTTTGGACATCCCGTGGGATCCAGTCAGTAACAACTCTAGTCCAGCGGTCATCTCCAAATGCATTACATGTGCAGCCCATCTGTTTTTCAATGCCTTGGCAAACGACACATCATCCCTGACTCTGGAACAACGATGTAGGTCAGAACTCCAGATTCCTTCTCTCACTTGAGTGAGGCATGATATTCCAAGCATAGCTCTTTCGATTCCTCTTTGGGAGACCCGAATAGCATTCTCATCCTGCTTTCGTAGGGCCCAGGTCTCTGAGGCGTATGTTAATGCAAGGAGAACAGTGGAGACAAAGAGATGTGCCCGGAGCTGGAGGTTCTTTATTCTTTTGGCTATTTCTTCGATGTTTTGGAAGGTATTCCATGCCGCTCTCTCTTCCTCCTGCTGAGCTCAGGTTTTAGGTAGTTTATCATGTTGACTTCTCGACCTAGGTACACATAACTGCTGCATTCAGAGACATTTGTTCCATTGAGAGTAAAATGCAGCCTCCGGAACTAGTTCATTTTTCATGAACATAGTTTTGTTGAGATTCAGCTGTAGACCTAGCTTTCCACATTCTCGGTCAAAGTCAGCCAGCATTTGTACCACTTGGCTAATGTTTGGTGTTATTAGAACGATGTCCTCAGCGAAGCAGAGGTGGTGTAGTTGTCGACCATCTATCTTCACTACCATTCCGTCCCATTCTAATTGTCGCATGATGTTCTAGAGGGTGGCGCTGAAGAGTTTTGGTGAAATGGTATCTCCCTGCTGAACCCCTCTTTTGATATCTATGATCACTTCTTTGTAGAATGGTGAGATCCTGGTGGTGAATCCGTAATACAGCTCATGAAGGATCTTGATGTATTGGGTTTGAAAGCCCTGTTTGGCTAGGGCTTCGATGACTGTTTCAGTCTCCACAGAATCAAAGGCTTTCTGTAAATCAATGAATGTGAGAGAAAGTGGCATCTTGAACTCCCCTACAAACTTCATTGAGCTTGGTTACCAATTGGATATGGTCGATTTTGCTGAATCCTTTTCGGAAGCCTGCTTGCTCTCATGGTTGTCCTTCATCTAATGTTCCCCAATACTGTTCAGGATGACTTGACTGAACAGCTTGTAGATGACAGACAACAGGCAGATGGGACAATAGTTGCCAAAGTCGTGGATGTCTCCCTTCTTGAACAGTAGAACTTTCCTGTTGGTTTTCCATTGGGAGGGCACCTTGAATTCAGATAGGTAGAGTGTGAAGAGCCGAGCCAGTATATTGATGAGTACTGAAGGCAGATTCTTCAGGTATTCGGGTTTGACTTTGTCTGGGCCTGGTGCTGTTTCCCTTCTTTACGGATGATATGGCATGTCAGATTTCAGAAGGGAGATCTTTGGGAATGGCATATCCATCCTACGGAATTTGGTATGTGGCAGGTGGACATGCTTATCAAAGAGAACTGAGTAGATGTCCTGGATAATCTTCTCCATTGCCTTTCTGGAAGATGTGATAGATTCATCAGGTTGTCGGAGGACATGTTGGTCTATAGTTGGCTAAGACAGGAGGGCATTTCTAATGCTCCTCCCAGCTTCTGCTGCATCTTCCAATATTTCTGCTCTTCTCTCTTTCAGGTCTTCCTTTATTGCTTCTCAGCACTGCTTTGCAAGCTTGGATGTTAGCATTTGGATGCCTGTGGCACGTTGGCGAATGAGCTCGAGAGTTTTTGAAGACAGGTGTCCTTTTGTGGCTTTTTTCCTCGTTGTTCTTTGCACAATCATGGATGTGCTGAACCATTCAGTTGTATTCTTCATCGATGTCCTCAATGATGGTATCTTCCCTTCCCATGTTGCCGCAGTGGTGCCACAGAGTTCCCAGTTGTTGGTCTTTCTGGGAGTTCTCTTCGTAAACTTTGCAGCCTTTTCTCCCTGTTGCGTGAAGTAGAATTTTGCACCAAGGATACAGTGGTCCCATCACGATCACGATGTTCCCGTTAATCATCTATTTGCTAGAGCGGGCACCAGTAATATCTCCATATGTCCTGTCTCATGCCAGTAGAGCAAAGGGCATCGGCTTGCTACAGGAACATAAAGAGCCTCAAACAATTATATTAGGTCATGGGAATGACCTAATATAATTGTTACTGGCATTTGGCATGTCAAATACAACAGAGCAGCTTGCTAGGCTTGCCGTTGGGAGGCATATTATTTAAACACCTCCAAATAAAGCATTTATTGATGAACCCGCGGCTGCTGATCAGCTGGGTGGAGTTCTGAAGAGAGAGAAGTCCGGATGTGGAAAATGGCGGCGCCCATGGGGGGTGGGGGGGGGGGTCATCTGGCTTGTTGTGAGGTTCTGCTGGGGTGGTGGGCCAAGGCTAGAACCCACCATGCCTCCCGACTGCCTCATGAACGGCTGGGCACAGGGAGAGCAAGGAACCGCTCTGCCCCATGTCTAAGAGTCTCTGGACCAGCATACCTGGGCCGGATTGAGGAAAGAAACTGCTGCAGGGTGAGTGTCGATTATCCGGGCTGTGATGGGCTGGTCGGCTGGGTGGAGTTCTGAAGAGTGGTCCCATCCTGTTTGGAATTTTGGGACTACCGCAACATGGGTCAGACAAAACCATCAATTGAAGATGATGTGGTCAATTTCATTGTGGAACTGTCCACCAGTGGATTCCCATATCCAAGGTTTTGATTCAGCCTTCTGGAACTGTGAGTAACCATGAATGGTCTTGGTGGACATGATGAACTCAGTCTCTCAACCTGTTTATTCCATTCTAGGCCATGGGTCCCGATTTGGAGTTTTTGCCTGATCTTCTCGGTCCTATAAGTTAAATGTCCTTAAGTTAAAGGTCCTGAACTTTAAGTAATCTACATTAATAAACATCTTATAATTTACCAGAATTATTTAATTTTGTTATCCCCTTTAGCACTTACAGGCATGTTCACTGTTTTCAAAAAAGTTTTGTAATTCAGAAAGGAAAAAAAATATTTGTTTCAAGTGATTGATTACCAAGTGTCAGACCTCTATCCCTCTTCTCTCTTTCTGTTTCTCTCCCCCACCTTTGAAATGTCACAAGAATGAAGTATATGAGTAGATTTTATGAAATGAAGAAAGAAAAAGAGAGTTTATATATACAGCATAGATAATAGATGTTTTCCCTAACAGAGCCGGAGTGAACAGTCAAGAAATAATACCTGAGGAAAACTGAGAGAATGTTATGTAAGTATTTCACACACTTTTACTCTCAAAAAACGTGGAGAATCACAGTGTAGAGAACAGCAGCTTTTACTAATAGGACCAGTAATTAATTCCAAAAACAACTGAAGGAGATTCTTAGATGTCAGCCCATAACTAAATTCATCTTTTTAATGTATATTTGTACACTAAGTACAGAAATTCAGTTGTATCACTAGCAATAAATTATAAGATATTTAGTTTTTATTAAAGGCAACACCCAGCAGTGCTCTATGCTTAGGGATCTCTCTTGTCAGTGATGTGGGACCACATTTAATGCCAACGATCAAACCTAAGTGAGCTGTGAGCAAGGCAAGAACCTTCCATCTGTTTTATCTTTCAGTACTCTTGACCTAGTCTTTACTGTGTCTGTGTGTATATGTATATGTGTGTCTCTGTATTAAATGATGAGTTGTAGAGAATCCTTCCATATAAATAAATTTTGATATAAGTCTTTCCAATTATTTTTCCTTTTCTATTATTAAAACACTGTGAATTACAAATTTCTTTGTAGTATAGTTGTCACAGCACTCATTGTTCAACACCAGACCCACCACTGGTGCCCCCTACCACCACCAAATGCTACCAATTATTTTTATTTTGTTAAAATCATCAGTTTATGAGTCATATATAATTAATTATGAATGCCCTATTAAATCTGGGTAAAGAACATTAATATTTTAAGATACGGTGTCAATAGAGCTTTCAAAATTCGTGATAAAATCCTAACAATATTTTTACTACTTAATCAAAATAATTATCTAGTTAATTTAATATGGTGGAAATTTAATAATTTGATGATACTAGGTAAATAACTAAGCAGAAGTCTAAAAGACATTCCAGTAAAAGAGTAATATATAGTGGGCTGTCGAGGAGCCTCTTGGGTCCCCAACAGTACCGGGAAGCGAAGTTCCCTTCTACCTCCAAAGCCGGTGGGGAATGGATGAAAACTCAGGAATCCGGCAAGGTTTTAAAATTTTTTTACTTATCACAGGTTCAGGCATAAAACCAGCAATAGGAAAAACAGTGTGCTTAGTGTTCCCGGCTAAAACCCCAGCCACGTGTAGGACAAGATGGCAGCCACCACATGTTAAAGCCCTGTAGAGAATAGAAAAAGATAAGACTCCAGCAGAAAGGGGAAGAGAGACCCAAGAAGAGTGCAAGTCCCAAAAGAGAGCCCAAAAAAGAGAGAGAGAGGGTGTGCAAGAGGAAGCAGGCTAGTTTTATCCCCTGCAACTCAGACCTCCCACTTTTATGGGAAGCAGGCAGGGTCAAATGCCCTCAGGTAATGTCTCCTGGCACCTCAACTAGACCCTTTTAGATGCTAATGTCTTGAGCCAAGATCTGCCTGGAATTGCCTTTATAGGGTAGAGAAGGGGGTTTCTGAGATGGCATGCCTCTGTATCACTATACTAATGTCAGATATATATTTCTCCAAGCCTTCACAAGAATCTCGTCTACTTTACGGTAGTTTTGTATTTTAGTTGCCTTTGAGTTATCAGGGAGCCATGCTTGCTTGCTTGGAGGCAAACAGCATTTCTCTCTGGTCTAATTACTTAGAGATCCAATGTGACCAGGCAAATATGCTGGTAAGATCTAGCTAGTCCCACGATGATTGTGGTAGCATGAGAAAATGTTTATACCAACCAGTACAGAATACATGGTCAGATAAACTGCTACATTTAAACTACCCCCTATCTACAAAGTGACCTGCATGAGGCAATCCAGGGCGGATGCAGAGGCTATTAGGTGTCCTGCAACAGTGGGGGAGCATCAAAATTCATTTTAGTAGTAATTTGTTAAAGGTTCCAGTACTTAAACTGGGCACTGTGGTACTAAGAAATCTGCACAAAGTCAGTCTTTAAAGTATTAAATATAATAGATAAGATTCATATATACTGTATCACTGTATCACTGTCTTCCCATTCATCATCGATTTGCTCAAACCATTTCATCATGGTCATAGGAATGATGTCTATAATTGTTACTGGTATTTGGCATATCAAAACGACACGGGTAGCTTGCCAGGCTCTGCTGTGCAGGTGACATACTCTTGTGGTCATCTCTAAATCCAGCATTTATTGATAAACCACACAGCTGCAAGCAAGCCGGGCTATGATAGGTGGTCTGCTGGGTGGAGTTCTGATGAGGGGGAAGTCTGCTGGATGCGGAAAATGGAGGCCCTCATGGAGTGGGGGGTCGTCTGGCTTGTTGTGAGGCTCTTCTGGGGTGGCAGGTCAGGGCTAGTACCTGCCATCCCTCCCGGCGCCTCGTGAGTGGCTGGGCACAGGGAGAGCCAGTAGAGCTCTGCTCCATGTCTGCCCCATGTTCGTGAACCACCATGTCTGTTTTCCTAACAGCTGCATAGTATTCCATTGTGTAGATGTACCAAAGTTTCTTTATCCAGTCATCAGTTCTCGGGCATACTGGTTGTTTCCAGGTTCTGGCTATTGTGAATAGTGCTGCTATGAAAATAAAAGTGTGGATGCTGTTTTGGCTGTGTGTTTTTGGCTTCCCAGGGTATATTCCCAGGAGTGGTATGACCATCTTTGTAATTGTATATTTCACGGTGATATCATAAAATACTTATTAAAAAAAAAGAATTTCTCTGGGAGGGCTGGAGCGATAGTCCAGCGGGCAGGGCATTTGCCTTACACACAGCCATCCCGAGTTCGATCCCCAGCATCTCATATGGTCGCCTGAGCACTGTCAGGAGTAATTCCTGAGTGCAGAGCCAGGAGTAACCCCTGAGCATATCCTGGTGTGAGCCAAAAAGCAAAAAAAAAAATAAATAATAATAATAATAATTTCTCTGGGAATGTGAAGTGGAGCAAGGAAAGCCTCAACAAGTGAGGCTGGGAAAACTGGAAGCTACGTGCAAAAACAAACAAATAGATAAACAAACAAACAAATAAATAAATAAATAAATGACTTGTGACTCAGGCACAAAAGTCAAATCAAAGACCTCATTATCAGACCTGAATCCGTATGCTACACAGAGGAAGATAAAATATAGACAGAACTTTCCATGACACTGAAGCTAAAGGCATTTTCAAGGATGAAACACCACTGACCAAGCAAGTGGAAGCACAGATAAACAAATGGGACATTAAAGTAAGAAGCTTCTGCACCTCAAAGGGAACGATGACCAGGAAACAAAATCAACCCACTGAATAGGAAAATTATTTACCCAATACCCATCTGATAAGCAGCTAATATCTAACATATATGAGGCACTGGTAGAACTTTAAAAGAAAAACACATTCAGGCAAGAGAGATAGCACAGTGAGTAGGACATTTGCCTTGCATGTGACTGACCCAGGTTCAATCCTTGGCCGCATATGATCCCGAGTAAGGCCAGGAGTTAATTCCTGAGTGTAAAGTCAGGAGTAACCCCTGAACATTGCCAGGTGTATCCCAAAGAGAAAAAAAAAATCAACCTCATCAAAAAATGGGGAGAAGAAATGAACAGAAACTTCCTCAAAGAATACAAAGCCAAAAGGCACATGAATGAAATGCTCTACATCACTAATCACAAAGGAGATGCAAATCAAAACAATAATGAGGTATCTCCTGCACAGAGACTGACACACATCTTTTTTGGGTCACACCTGGCAATGCTCAGGGGTTACTCCTGGCTCTGCACTTAGGAGTTACTCCTGGCGATGCTCAGGGAGCCATATGGGATGCCGGGATCGAACCTTGGTCGAACCATATAGAAAATAATATGGGTAATCCTCAAAAACCTAGAAATTGAGTTTCCATATGACCTACTGCTGAGAATATACTCCAGGGATTCAAAAAATACTGCAGGGGCCGGAGCAATAGCACAGTGGGTAAGGCATTTGTCTTGCATGCAACCGACCTGGTTTGGATCCCCATCATCTCATATGGTCTCCTGAGCACCACCCGGACAAATTCCTGAGCCAAGAGCCAGGAATAACCCCTGAGCATTGACAGGTGTGACCCAAAAAAGAAAAAAACACTGCAGAAAAGCCATCTGCACATCTGTGTTTATTGCAGCACTATTCACAATAGCCAGAAGCTGTAAACAACCCAAGTGCTCAAGAACATATGACTGGATAAAGAAAACTATTGGGTATCTACGCAATGGAATACTATGCCAACACTCAGGAAAACAAAGTCATGAAATTTGCTTATATGTGTGTGGACATGAAAAGTACAATGCTGAGTGAAATGAGACAGAGGGACAGGGACAGATATAGAATTATTGCACTTATTTTCAAGGTACTTAAAAATAAACAGCAGAACGATAACACAGTGGGTAGGGTATTTACCTCGCACGTGGCCAAACTGGGTTTGATCCCTGGCATCCCATATGGTCCCCCAGCACCGCCAGGAGTATGAAGCAGGAATGTCCTATCAGGTCAGAGGCGCAGAGATGAGACACCAGGCACAAGACGTATTTCCATCAATATTTTTAATGATCACCAGCCGGAGGGGTAGCAGCTCTCATCTTGGCAGCTGACCAACCGCAGCTAACTGACTTTAGCTGACTGACCTGAGCTCACTGACCTGAGCTCACTCATTTGAGCTGACTGACTTGAACTGACTGACCGAACTGACTGACCTCCTCCACCAAGACCCCAACTCCCTTATCCCCTAGTCTCAAAGGGCAATACAGCTTAAAGTTTGCATGGTTTACATTACAAAGACAGTTCACATTCATTGACTAGGACTTAGGAATAATAGGAAGGAGACAACCAGGAACCAAAAACCTGCAGGGGGTGCTATTTAGGTAAGATGAGATGAACAAAAGAATGCATTACAGTTGCTAATGCAGTCTTCAGGACTAGCCCATGATGGCAAGGACCTGCCAGACAGAACAAGAAAAACCTGTTTTTTGCCTAACTTTAAGCATTGTCCATTAGACTCCATCTTGGGCTAGTTATAGCCAATAGGGAAATGTGCAGAGAAATGACCTAGGATAGCCTTATCTGGGTACCTGCAGCTTTGATTAACAGTCTCACTAGGGATTTCTATATACTAACTCTATTGGGAGACAGTTTGCCAGAAGTCCCTGTGTATCTGTTAACAGGCAGTATTCATCAGACCTTCCTTCACATATCCTTAGATCTACCTTCTGCCAACAGAGTAATTCTTTTTTTTTTCTTTCTTTTTTTTTGCCTTTTTTGGTCACACTCAGCAATGCTCAGGGGTTTTCCTGGCTCTGCATTCAAGAATCACTCCTGGCGGTGCTCGGGGACTAGATGGGATGCCGTGGATCGAACCCGGGCCACCATGGACCGTGCAAGGCAAACGCCCTTCCGTTGGGCTATCGCTCCAGCCCCAAGGAGTAATTCTTGAGTGCAGAGCCAGGAGGAACCCCTGAGTGTTGATTGATGGGTGTGGCCCAAAAAAAAATCACTAGATCACTTGACATTCTGTTATTTGTCGATTTGCTTAAGTGGGCAGGACACGTTATGCGACTTGGAGATGACCACTGGATTAGAGTCATTACTGAGTGGATCCCACATGATGTCAAAAGATCACGTGGCCACCCACCTACAAGGTGGTCAAACTTCTTCATCAAGACCCTTAACAAATGGTTTGAGGCTCTTCATATTCTTGGAGCAAGCAGATGCCATTTGGCTACTCTGGCATGTGACAGGGACAAATGGAAATGTTACTGGTGCCCTACTGGTACATATATACTGTGCTTTGAAAAAATAATGTAAATGATCAAAATAACTTACGTGTGAAAATAGAATAAAAATAATATTACATAGTAGACCACATGAAATCATTGCATGGTTAACAATACTTTTTGTTTGATTTGAAGAAGAGGAAAAGAAAAAGGTTTTAAAATAACTTTTACTTACAGGGGCCGGAGTGATAGCACAGTGGGTAGGGTGTTTGCCTTGTGTGTGGTCGACCAGGGTTCAACCCCTGGCATCTCATATGGTCCCAGAGCACTATGAGGAGTAATTTCTGAGCACAGAGCCATGAGTAACTCCTGAGCATCGCAGGGTGTGACCAAAAAGCAAAAATAATAAATAAAATAAAATAACTTTTGCTATAGTTATCTAAGTACAATATTCTTCATTCATTTGTAACTGCATGGATGTCAGTTTTCAGCTCTGGGGCTGATTAACTGACAGTATTAAGTAGAGAAACACTCCAGAGTCTCCGAACTCCCTTTAAAACTCTCTTCACAAGCACTGCACTTAGGCAAGTTTAGCCGACCCTTCTCTTTTGCTCCTCTCTCTATCTAGCCAAGCTCTCTTTTCCTTCAACTCATTCTTTCCAGCCTGGCTGAGAACCCAGTCTCAACTGACTTACTCAACTTTTTTTCCAATTCTTATATATCCCCATAATTAGGATATGGCCATTCCTTTAACTCTTAAAGACCATCCCATTAACTCTAAAAATGACCCCAGAATATCCCGCTTTTTAAAAATATATTTTAATACAGAAATTCATGTAGAATAACATCTTGTTACATAACCAAACCATATTCCTCAGGTCCAAAATCAATTATTTACTTAATAGGGTCCTTAAGCATATGGTCAATAAATTTTGATTAATATCTTGATTAATATTTTGATTAATATCCATCTCATGTTGAAGTCATTGTGGAACCCTTTGTTTTTTTGGGTTTTAGGAACTTAAATTAATTTTATAGGGAATAGATGATTTAGGTTAGAGAATATAATGGATGCTTAGGAATTGAAATGCTAACATCACTTGATTGATCACTTGATCACTTAACATCCCGTTATTCATTGATTTTCTCGAGTGGCACCAGTAACATTTCCATTTGTCCCTATCACATTCCAGTGTAGCCCAATGGCATCTATTTGCTCCAGGAATATGAAGAGCCTCAAACAATTCCTATTCTTGTCCTAAATTCAAGCGGACCAGTTCTATATTTGGGACAAATACAAAGGAGGAAGTATAATATTTTTATCTATGGGATAAAACAAAGAAGGAACTATAAAATTCTATCTATGGGGTCATACAAAGGAGAAACAATTGTAAAATATGCCCATCAATCACTAGACCCAGAATGGAGTTTTTTGGGTGACACTACAGAAGAATTATAATACATCTTTCAACCAGTCCCTGAATGCAGAGTAGAGTCCGTCACCAAATGTCCAATTGTTGCACAATGTCATGATTGACTGCAACCTGAAATGTCTATAAATGGTGAAAGCTTTTGTTCAATTTTGATGGAGGCATGGGACTAGTCTGAGGTTTGAAAAACTGCTGCTATACGGCAATAAGCCAATTATCTGACAGCAAAAATTAGGAGATTGGTGGGCTTACAGGAGTACTGGAGCAGCCTTTTCAGGAGTCCTTCAGTATCACTATATTTATGAAATAAAATACTTTTAATAAATTATTAGAAGTAATGAGCATTAGAGACTTGGTATGAATCCAAATCCAGGGACAGAAAGAAAAGGAAAAACTTAAATGAAAATGGAATGAAGAGAACATCCTTAAGAGAAAGTAAAAGGTGATAGAAAATAAAAGTAATGTAATATAAAACGTAGTAGAAGGGGGATTAATAAAGAAGTTATTAATTCAAACACGGAGGTCTTGCTTCTCCAATCAGCAACAGTAAAAGAAAGATGAAAAGGATGTAGTGTTATGGGAACTACAGGTCTTTTTCTGTAGGTCCTTTGATGTTGGCCTCTCTGATTTTCTTGGCTGAACATTGGAGGATTGTTGACCCTCTGGCAGTCTGACCTCTTAATCATATGGTGAATCTGATTCTGAATGAGGAATAGCAGGACCCACAGTTTCTCATTAGAGCTTCATATATAGAGTTATAAGCATATCCTTTTTCCTGGATAAGAATGTTACTTGCTACCCATGCATTATCAATTTTTACCCAGATGGATGTATTGATTGCTGTCTGAGCTTGTATATTTTCCTGAAAATGAAAATCAGCCACTTTATAGTGTTCTACTTAAGGAGTACTTTAAAAAATTCAAGGAAAATAATGTCATAGACGAGGAGTGAAGCAGAAGCATACTCCCTTTCTTGTGTTTTAACAACTGAGTTCTGAAGGTTCTGTGAGCATGTTCAATGATACCTCATCTCTCAGAATTATAGGGGATACCAGTGATATGTTTGATTTTCCATTCATCACAGAATGATTTAGAAGTTTCACTGGTATATATTGGACCATTGTCTATTTTAATAGAATGTGGAATACCCATGATGGAAAAACATCACATTAAGAAGGAACAAATGGCCTTAGCCCTTTCAGAGGTCATAGGGACAGCACATATAAAGTGAGAGTAATTTCAATCACAACATGAAGAAACATTTATTTGGGAAGTGATTAATATATGTAATGTCCATTTGCCATAATTTGCTCATGGGAGAGTAAATGAAGAGACAATTTCCACTTGTTGAGAAGAATTGTTGGTCTTAAATACTATTGTGGTCAGTGACTGACAAACTATCCCACTTTTCCTGATGATCCATCAATGTAATACAGTAGAGCATTGGGAATGGGGAAAGAACAGATGATGGAAGAGATAACAAAAAATCATCTGCCTGAAAAAATCCAGGCTTTACCAGCTGGGTAATGGAACGAAATTTCGCCCTGAAAATCCTGATAAAGTGCTTTGAAGAACTTCACTGAGGGGCAAACTGGAGCAAATTTTTTGGGGATAATGGTATGAGTGTCAAGGCCCAGTAGAGCTTGCACTCACAGTCTCCCTTTAATAATAAGAGTGGCCAGTAGCTCCAAAGAAGTCACAAGCTTGCAAAGTTGCTTGTTACATAAGTAGAGCCACTCTAATGGGTCAGATAATTGAGATATAGCAGCAGCTGGGGAATGGTATACATCTAAGAGCAGTAGCCACACTTTTCTCTAGGGATAAATCTAGAAAGATAAGATTTTTTTTTGCTTTTTTGCGTCATACCTGGCAATGCTCAGGGGTTTCTCCTGGCTCTGCACTCAGGAATTACTCCTGGCGGTGCTCGGGGACTATATGGGATGCTGGGGATCGAACCCGGGCTGGCATGGGCCTGCCACATGCAAGGCAAATGCCCTACCCGCTGGTCTATCTATCAACCCTGCCCCAAAGAAAAGATTTTTTAGTCGATCTATAAAAAATCTAATTCTTCTTGAGCTGTGGGGTTAATTGTGTTTCGCTATCCAGGGCAGGTCACCTCAAGGGTGTGGAACAAATTGTTAAGCTTTGAGTTGGGAATTCCAAGGTTGGGGCAAACCCTATTAATATCTATCAACAGTTTTTGAAAGTCATGAAGAGTTTCGAGGCCTTTCTTATAGATGAGTTGTTTTTTGGAGGAACTGTAGTGTGTTCAAGAACATTATTCAAATGGGGCTGCATCTGAATTTTCTCCATAGCTAATTTTAAATAGGATGCTTGTAAACAGGTTATTACTTCCTCATATAATCTCTGAAGTTCCCTGGCATTAGAATATTCAAGTAAGATATCATCAATATAATGAATAATATATGCATGGGGAAACCTTGCAAGAGTAGCATATAAAACCATGTCCACAAAATATTGACAGGCAACAGGTGAGTTGGTCATACCCTGAGGCTAAACAGTCCATTGGAACCCACACAATGGTGCTCGATTATTAATGGAGGGGATAAAAACTACAAAGCATTTGCAGTCATCAGAGTGCATAAATATATTGCAAAACCAATCCTTCAGATCAATAACAGCCAGCTACCAATCTTTAGGAATTACTACTAGGGAGGGTAGTCTAGCTTGCATGGCTCCCATAGGCACCATGGTGGAATTCTTGTTACCGAGATCCATTAACAAATGCCATTTCCAAGATATCTTTTTATTACAAAAAATAGGAGAATTTCACTCCAACAATGATGTTTTAATATGTCTCAGTACTAGCTGTTCCTCCACTAATTCAGTCAGCAGGTTTAGTTTTATGTCAGTGAGGGACCACTGGGGTGTCAACACAGGATAATGGGACTCCATTGAATGCAGATGTGTGGTGGGCATTGAGCTGCAGTGGCCTTAATACTCCCTGTGGAAAAGGTAATAATAATGAATTTACACACTGTATTCCTGGATGCTTTGATTGGGGAACAGGGTACAGCTTGGAAGGTGGGTCTGTCTTCTGATTTTGCAGGGCCTGTGGTTTGCTCCCTGCCTAGTTTCCCCAAAATGGGTTATTAGATGGTTGTCCTGAGAGGACAGGGCCAGGATTAGACCTACATTCCCTTTGATAGTATCCAAAATGATCACAAATTAAGCACCTGATTTAGCTCATGAAGTCTGTAGCTGGCAACTCTTCCAGGTTCTATTAGCAGGAGATTGAGCGGAATGGCTGTCCTTGCCCAGTGATAATGTTTACAGCATCTTGGGCATGGACTGGGTGGTGCATATTTCTGAGGGGCTCCAGATCCCCTGAGGAGATCCCATGATCGAATGTTATTATTTTGAGCTCCCTCTGCACCACATGTGCTTCTATGGCATTTACACGGTCCTGGTGCTGTATGGAACCAAAGTTCCTACAGACCTTGAGGTAACCAATTTTGTACTCTTTTTCTCTAATGGGATGTAGAAATGTTTGGCAATCTCATTAGCATTCTCAAATGCTAACAGCCATAAAAAATATGGGTTTCTTTTCTTTTTTATTTGGTTTTGAATTGCATCAGTTAGTTTACCTAAAAAATGTGCATATGGCTCTGTAATACCTTGAGTTATTTTAGTATATGAGAATTGAAATTCAGAGTCCATATCTATTTTCTCCCAAGCTTTGAAGCTGACTCCCAGACATAAGATAGTATTTTCTGGGGTAAAGTGGCTTATTTATGTTTTTCATGCTATTCCCTTTTGCCAATGAGCACATTATATGTTCATTTAAGTCCTGAAATTTTCGCCCATAATGTGATAGAGTATGCAGTTTAGTTTTGGCTTCATCATGGAACCACATCTTCCACTAAAGAAATTGGGACAGTCTGAGATAAGTTTTAGCTATAGCGTGGAAGTCTTCAGGTGTTCATACTACATTCTCACTCCAGTTAGAAAGATATTCTGAACAAAAGTGACTGGTTGATCCATAATTTGTGCAAACTTTTAAAAATGGCTTAGACACCCCATCTTTAAGGTTTTATATTCCTGAGCATAAGTTCCATCTAAATTTACATAGAAGGTGTTACAAAGGTGATGAGGTCTAGATGGTTTCAGTGCAAGTCCACTTTTACTTAACTGAGGTGGTAGAAGAGGGGTAGCATTTTAAAATCATTGTCAGAGTCAGAACTTTAAGTATCTGATTCTTTTTCAGATTTTTTCTCATTGATGTCAGAGTCTGTTGATGAGGGACCCTCTGATATATCATTATTGGCCTTGGGAAGACCTTTGGATTGTAAGTGTGTTACCACTGGGAATGCTTCCTTCCCTTCAGATAGTATGGAAAACAATTTTTTCAAATAAAGTATAGTTATTTGTAGGTAGGCACACCATAGTGACATAAAACCACCTAAAAGGTAATGAGAGCAAGCTACAAATGCTACTCCTACTTTGGAGGAGCAACATTTTTATCCCCAGCAAAGGGGCTATCAAACAACCAACCCATTCAGGAATCATGTTGTTTACTCAATGATCAGAAAGTCCAAGCTGTTTGGGCACAAGGTGTCAGTTTTCATCTGTGTAACTGCTGAAAACTGACAGTATTAGGTACAGAGACAGTTCAGAGGCTTTGAACTCCCTTTAAGACTCTCTTTAAACTATTTCAAGCACTGCCCTTAGGCAAGCTGTAGCCAACCCTTGTCTCTGCTCCTCTAACTCTCTATCCTGCCAGGCTCTCTATTCCTCCAACTCACTCCTGCCAGCCAGGCTCAGAACCCAGTCTCAACTGACTTACTCAACTATTTTTTCCAACTTATATCTGTCCATAATTAGGATATTGGCCATCCTTTTTATCTCTTAAAGGCCATTCTTTTATCCTGTAAAGGAACCCAACACATGAACATGAAGCATTCAAACAACAGTGTTCATTGAATAGAATATATGTGTACATTGTCCTCCTTCCATTTATTTTGGATATTTCTATTGTTTCTGAATTTCTAATTGTGCTTTGATGTGATTTTTATTTCTCAGAGGCATTTACATTGAAAAATGACACAAAAAATTGATATATGCCCCCTCATATTATAATTCTATAACCATAAATATAATATTGTATGCTACATTAAAAAGGCTAATCCAAATTTTACTTTGGGGATCATTATATCAAAATAATAAAATAACTGTAAAAAATAATAACAAGTTCAACAGAATGTGTTTACATCCAGTTTTAGACCAAATTATCTAATGTCCAATATGTTTCCAGTAGATCAACATCTTGATAAACACAACTATTTAGTATCAATAAATCAACCGCTCAGTTATCGAGAAAACAAAGAAATTTAAATTCATTTGATTTTTGCATCCAAAATATATATCATTTTGGCTTAGACTGCCGACAATTTCTTTGTTGGCAATTCCTTCTTTGTAAGAGGAAATAAATATTATACAAACCCTACTATTAAAAAAAGAAAACATTATGAATTTTTTTTATATAACTTTTATTAAATTATTTAAATATGCTATATTTTCCTCATACAGAGAATGATGCATTTCCTCCTCTTGGACTACAAAAAATGTAATGGATCTAATATATAATGTGACCATCTGTATTTCTCTTCTTGCCTTTTCTAGTTAGAGCTCAAATGTATCTTTTAAAGAATGATGAATTAGAATATAGCTCTTTTTAAATTTTTACACATCTGCCTAACTACCCTTACAATAATAAAGCATATACATTTTTAATTTCCTCAGTTGTAAATGAGCACCTCTGAACCACTTCTCAATTATTTTATAATTTTGCTGTATTGTTCATTATTTATGCTTTCTGTTTACTAAATAAAAATAACTTTTCTCTGAAAGACATTTGCGATTCTTATTATGCCAAACATAAATCATTTGGCACCATCTGAGAAATAAGAAGTTCAATAAAGTGACATAGGTATACATTAAGCAATTAGATGCACATGCCTATTCACCAATTAAAAAAAGAACTCATAGTGACAATAATATGTAATTTTGTATAATAGAACCTGGGCTGGTTAATATTTATTATGTATACTTTTCTACTCAACATATAAAGTGCCATCTCAAGTGTCAATTCATTATAGAAATGCGAACAAACTAACAGTAGACAATAAAGATCAGAATTAATCACTGAGGCTGGAGTGATTGTACAGCAGGTTGGTGTTTGCCCAGCAGAGGTTCATCCTGTTTCAATCATCAGAACCACATATGGTGCCAAAATCCTAACAGAAGTGATCTCTAATTGAGCACCACAGGTATGGTCCCAGAATCAAATAAGAAAGCATCTTTATAAATAAAAAGTATGTCCTACCGATAATTGTGTGTTATATTAAAATGCATTAATATTATAAAATACATGATGAATTAATTACCAACAACCTCATTTATGTAAAAGTTATCTGTGCACAAAGTGTTGAAGTCAGCTCCTGCTAAACCATAATAAACCTTGTTTTATATGTCTTTTTTTTGGCCATACTAAAAATACTCAGACCATTGAAATTTGTCAATGGTGTGGATCTCAACTAAATACAACTGAACATGAGACTATTAGCTCAGCTTAGAATATTAACATGCACTATTAGCTCAGCTTAGTAGAATATAGGTAAAATATGTTTGTGTTGATATACTTGACATCAGAGATGGAATGAGTGGCAGTTAGAATGAGGTTGAAGAAAAAAAAGGTAGGCATTTACACCCTGTGGTGACTTTAATTACCTGTTGTTTTTATTACATGGGCATAACAAACTATAGAGTCATTACAGAGATCACTCCTAATTTATTAAAGGATTATGTCAAAGCATACACCCTACTTGCTATGTTCCAACTTTTGGAACAACATCAGAACTACATTTAGTATACTAATATATTGACTTAATTTGTTGTGAGGAGAAATAAAAATGCAAAGGAACCAAAGAACTTGTAGCCTAATAATAGTTTCCTATGCCTTTATTGGTGAATGACATAAGAATATTTTGTATATTATCTGTAAAGAAAACTGTAGGCTTTGGGGGAATAACAGCAACTGAATAGTTTTAACTACAGGGAAACATCTAGAATAATTTATGGTAGTCCATATTCAACAGATGAGCAAAGGTGAACTATGGTGACTAATTATATGAATATTTATTCTCTGGAACCAGAGAAATAGTAAAGCAGTAGGTAATTGTCTTTCATACAATCAAACTGTGTTTGATCCCATATGTGTTCCTCCAGTACTATATACATTCCTCCAGTCCCTTCCAGAAGAGGCCCCTGAGCCTAGAGATAAGACTAAGCCTTGAGCAAGGAGGAATGTGTAGCTGTCTTTCCCTCTCAATAAAAGAAAAAAAATTCTTTGGAAATACCCTTGTACATGCCTTATGTTTATTCTATCGTTATCCTAATTTCAATCATAGAGGAATATGTGATATCTCTCTAAGTGTATTGACTGAACCATATAAAATACTCACTTATGATAGAACACTTAACAATGATTCAAAAAACATATACATTCTTAAATAGAATGGAATCCTTGAAACCAGAAGAAAATATATCAGTGAAAGAATCCTTGGAAAGGACTTGTAGTTGGTTAAAAATTATGGCAGCATATTATCTAGCATGGGAGAGCAAGTAGCAGCTCTGCCCCATGTCTGAGAGTCTCTGGTTCAGCATACCTGGGCCTGATTGAAAAAAAAACTGCTGCAGGATGGGTGTCAATGATCCAGGCGGTGATAGTCTGGTCTGCTGGGTGGAGTTGTGACGAGAAAGAAGTCTGGATGTGGAAACGGTGGCCTCCATGGAGTCGCGGAGGTCCTTTGGTTTGTTGTGAGATTCTGCTGGGGTGGCAGGAGAGGGGCTAGAATCCACCATGTCTCCCACGTGCCTCATGAACGACTGGGCACAGGGAGAGCAAGTAGCAGCTCTGCCCCATGTCTGAGAGTCTCTGGTTCAGCATACCTGGGCCAGATTGAAAAATAAAACTGCTGCAGGGTGGGTGTCGATGCTCCGGGTTGCTACTTGCTCTCCCTGTGTCCAGTCGCTCATGAGGTGCCCGGGAGGCATGGTGGGTTCTAGCCCTGGCCTGTCACCCCAGCAGAGCCTCACAACAAGCCAGACGACCACCCCGACTCCATGGAGGCCGCCGTTTTCCACATCCGGACTTCTTTCTCGTTACAACTCCACCCAGCAGACTAGACAATCACAGTTTTTTTTTCAATCTGGCCCAGATATGCTGAACCAGAGACTCTCAGACATGGGGGCAGAGCTGCTACTTGCTCTCCCTGTGCCCAGTCGCTCATGAGGCGCCCAGGAGGCATGGCGGGTTCTAGCCCTGGCCTGCCACCCCAGCAGAGCCTCACAACAAGCCAGACGACCTCCCCTGACTCCACGGAGGCCACCGTTTTCCACATCTGGATTTCTTTCTCATCACAACTCCACCCAGCAGATCAGACTATCACAGCCCAGCTCACGCGGCCAGCCACTAGCAGCCACACGGTTCATCAATAAATGCTTTATTTAGAGGTGATTACAAGAGTATGCCACCCACAAGGCAAGCCTGGCAAGCTGCTTGTGTTGTATTTGATATGCCAAATACCAGTAACATTTATATTAGGTCATTCCCATGACCTAATATAATGGCTTGAGGCTCTTTATGTTCCTGGAGCAAGCAGATGCCTTTGGGTTCTACTAGCAAGATATTACTGGTGCCCGCTGTAGCAAATAGATGATCAACGGGAAGATAGTGATATTGATAGTGATTATCTAGCATAAAAACTTGCTCATGTTATAGTTAAATACGGTTATTCCATTAAAATTAAACTAAAGAGGAGTAAATTAACTTATGTCCACTCTATGTCCCACAATTTTATTACTATATTATTGTAAATTATTCAGCAGCAAAGATTATTGTCACTTTGGGGGTTCATATAGAGTGATGAGATAATTTGTAATGCAAATAAAATTCTGTTAGGCCTAAAAGCCAGGATTTGTAAATCTTAATTATTAAAATTCACCAGAAGGCATAAAAATAAGAAAAATTCCTCCAAGTCTTCTAAATGAAAGAATAAACTCAGACATTCTCAAATTTTGCAAGTATCTTTGATCGCAAGCTGAAAACATATCTTGAACATAAAAATATTTTAAATCAACCCAATTAATTTTCTACATTTTAGAGATGCTTATTCAATTATTGATGAGATATAATTATTAAAATTTGTCTTTTCTAATGAAAAATGTGCCTGTTTATACCTTTAATATCTAAATATGTATTACTCTGTTTCTAAAACTGCACTATGTGTAAAATTTGTCTTCTAGATCTTTAATCCTTTCTTTGTTTGCTTCTGCTGATACATTCTGGAAAGATTAAGTACATAGCTGAGACAATCCTATAGGAATAAGTAAACTTTGCATGCATTAGGACAAATGGCCATAGAAATTCTACTACTGCATAAAATATGCTCCTTTGGTTTTTTAGTGTATATTTATTTTCAAATGTTGCAAAGAACTGCTTGTCCATGTGAGAACCATTTTCAAATATGTGAAAATGGATTTTCTGCTAATAGAACAGAAACTGCTATAGGATAAACTTCATACAACCTAAATTTTCTGTTCCTTGCAATCCTATTCTCTCAGTGATACCTTACATTTTTTGTGGGGAGGGGCTTTGAGAGACTGACTACATATGATAGTTCTGTCTTGCATCTGTCAGGAAACATATGTGGTTCTGGGGCGCTATCCCAGTTTTGTCACATGAAAAGCAAGAAACCTACCTGATATACTATGTTTGTCTTTAACTCTAATATGTTTTTATGTGCCATATCTCTGAGACTAATGATCAAAGTGGAGAACTAGAATGATGAGTTAAGGATTTAAAAAACCACAAGAAAAAGAGGCTGTGTTGTTTAGAATGTTTATGATTAAATGTTTCAATGTCTTCCCATTGTTTACAATTTGCTTGAGTGGGCACCAGTAACATCTCCATACATCCTGTGGCAAGTAAGTGTAGCCCAAGGGCATCTGCTTGCTCAGGGAGAGAAAGAGCCTCAAACCATTCTTCAGGTCATGGAATTGAGGTCCATAATTGTTACTAGTTTTTGGCATATCAAATAAAATGCGGGTAGCTTGCCAGGCTCTACCGTGTAGGTGGTATACTATCAGTAGAAGGCTCTCATCTCAAGCATTTACTGATGAAACTTAAAGGGGAAAGAATGACTGCAAAATCAACTGAATGTATTTAATACAAATGTGACTCACAATTAGAAATAAAAGGAAATGCATTGTTGTAAATAGGTATATAAGAAAGCTCTCAAATCAGTAAACTAAACTTCTGCCTTGAAAATCCAGATAAAAAAAAAGAAACCAGAATGTGAACAGGGTCCCACTTTCAGCCTGAGGAGCAACACCAGGGATAAAATTTCTGATCAAGGGGGTACAAGACAGGTGCTTTACCATTGAGTCATATCCCCAGACTCCTGTTTCTTTTCTTCAACGTTTGAAAAGAAATGAGACAAAAAGAGTCCACAGAGGCAAAGGCCTCCCATCCCCCCCAACCAGGTGTGGACCCTGCACCGCCGACAGAACCACCCACCAACATCCCAACTCTCAAAACCGTATGAACGCATTAGCATCCACACAAACTACTTACTATTTATCTTACATGAGGTAGCAGTGAGCATTTGTCCCTACATTCCTTGTCACCCACCCCAAACTCTGCAAACAACCCAGACACCTACTCACTGTACTATCAAGTCACACATTTGCAATGTGACAGTCCAAGAACACACTTTTGCAATCTACAAGAGTTGTAAAGCAATGCAGAATGCCATCAAGCTCAGTGAATTAAGTCACTAGCCCAGATGAATCAAGCAATAATGATGAGTTATATAACCTCTCTAATAAGGGATTTTGGAAGGAATTAAGGATGCATAAGGAACTCAAAGGCACAATGAAATATAAAATCAATAAAATACAAGAGGACATGAGTGCAGATATGAGGAAAATGCAAACCAAAATTTCAAGCAGAAATGATAGATATTAAAAATGTGGTAAGTGAAATGAAAAACACACTGGAAGGCCTCCATTGCAGAGCTACAAATGCTGAAGAAAGAATTAGTGATCTCCAAGACGAGGTCCAAAGATTCTCTAGACAACTGCAGAAGATGGTTAAAAAAAAGACTCACAATTAACGAGCAGACTAGAAGACATAATCAGGATGAAGCCAAAAAGGAATAACATATGGGTCATTGGGGTTACAGAAGGGCAAGTAGAAAACCCTGATGAAGAAACTGTCAAAGCCATCATTGCTGAGAAATTCCCAGGCTAAAGAATTCTTGCTCCCAGATTCAGGAGGCTCATAGGGTACCAGCTAAAAAGAAAACCCAATAAGAATACTCAGACTCATCCTAATTAAAATGACAAAAACTATAGAGAGAGAATACTGAAAGCAAAATCAAAGAAGGAAATCACATACAAAGGAGCATTCCTAAGATTTATAGCAGACTTCACAGATGAAACACTCCAACCCTGAAAACAATGGAGTATATTGTGAAAAGACTCAATGAAATGCATACCTCACCAATAATTCTTTACCTGGCCAGACAAACATTCAGATATAAAGGAAAGATACACAACTTCATGGATAAGCAACAACTTAGAAAGTTCATAGACTCAAAACCAACTTTAAAAGAAGGACTGAAGGATCTACTGTAAAATAAGACAAAACCCAAAAAGCACAACAAGTTCACAGAAAGATGGCACAAAATCCCATGACAATAATCTCTCTCAACATCAACAGGCTAAATGCACCAATTAAGAGACACAGAGTGGAAAATGGATTATAAAACTGAATACAACATTCTGATGCCTACAAGAAACACATCAGAGCAAACACAGACTCAAAGTCAAATGCTGGAAGACAATTCTTCACTCAAACAACTCCTCCAAATAGCCTGGAGTGGCCATATCAGTATCTTAAAATATAGACTTCAGGTTGAAAAAGTTTAGAAGGGACAACGAAGGCCATTTCTTAATAATTAAGGGGTATTTATATAAGGAAGAAATCACACTACTAAACATATATGCACTCAATGAGAGGCCAGCAAAATACTTAAAAAAACTAATAGACCTCAAAGAAGACATTAACAGTACCACAATAATAGTTGGAGACTTCAACACTGCTTTATCAACTATCGATAAACTGACAAGACTGAAACTCACCAAGGAAACACTGGCCCTGAAGGAAGAATTGGAAGAAATTGAGCATTGATATATACAAGGCTTTGCATCCCAAAATATCTGAATACACATTTTTCTCCAGTGCACATGGAACATTCTCCAAGATAGACCACATGCTGATCCACAAAACATACCTCAATAAAATAAAAAACATAGAAATTGTGTTAGAAATTTATATTACATGTAATTTTAATTAGAATATTACATTTGCTTTAAAAGCAAATATAACTATGAGGTTTATGATACATATACAAGTCACCTTTTATTAAAATATAGATTATTATTCAATATTTCTAAATTTGCACTTCTAGTAATTTGTTTCCAGTTCAGACGATACTGTGGAGCAAAATTTACAATACAATACTTATGTTACTTTTAAGATCAAGAGCTAAAATTATTGTAGTAGGATGTTTTAGTATAATAAAATGAGAAACTGGATAGTAACACTTTTCCCATTTGGTCTTAAAAGATACAGTTGAGGGGCTGGAACAATAGTCCAGCAGCGAGGCATTTGTCTTGCACGTGGTGGACCTGGGTTCAATCCCTGTTATCCTATATGGTCCTTTTAGCTCCACCAGGAGTAATTCCCTGAGTGCAGAGCCAGGCATAACCCCTAAGCATTGCCGGGTGTGACCCAAAAAAGCAAAAAAAAAAAAAAAAAAAAAAGAGAGAGAGAGAGAGAAGATAAGCTGATCTTTAAAAAAAAATAAGCTGAAATATGTTTTAAAAGTCTTAATTTTTCTTTCTTTTTTTTTTTGCTTTTTTGGGTCACGCCTGGCAATACTCAGGGTTATTCCTGGCTCTGCACTCAGGAATTACTCCCTGGCAGTTATCGGGGGGACCATATGGGGATGCCGGGGATCGAACCCGGCCGGCATGTGCCAGCCATGTGCAAGGCAAACACCCTACCCACTGGACTATCACTCCGGCCCCAAGGTCTTAATTTTTTCATATGAAAATTTGAACCGAACTCACTGTAAGGAAACATTTTTAATTGTAGTAAAGAGATAGCAAATTCAGTGCTATAAAGCATAGTAATAAGATAAATATTAGCAAATTAATTCATTATTATGAGTTATTTTTAATAAACAAATGCAATGTTCACCTAAAAATATTTGAGTTAAAAAAACAGGTGCAACTGATACATTTTAGAAATTATAAAAAGTTTTCTAATTGAAGAAATAAAGTATCCTATGATCAGTCTTCTTTTAATAAGCATACTTTACCAATTCTATTTTTAAACTAAGGGTTTGGTAAAGAAACTTTCACAATTGTCAAAGTGTGAAACTGGTTATATATCTTCGGGTATGAGACTCAGCTTAAAGCAGTCTCTTATCCCATCTACTTAAAACAGGGTCAATTCTCCTTAATTAATTTATATGGCTCATAGTTAGAGGAATTCATTTGATTTATTTATAGGTCCCTAGAGAGCAGATTAGCTTCCTTGACAGTTTTCGACATGCTTTTAATCACAGTACAAACAGAAATTCTCTTGCTATTTCTCTGCTGGCTTTGATAAACAAAAGCCTTTAAAAATCAAGAATAGGTTATACAATGGCATATATATGATGACAGCTGAAAATTTGTAGCTATTTTAGTTAAAATCTAGCTCAACATCATCATGCATTTCTCTGAAATAAGTGACAGCTGAAAAAATTTAAGTGACCTATACAAGTTTCCAATAGTCGCTATTGGTAAAAGTAATTATAGCATCACAGACTTCTGGACTCACTGTTCTTGACACCTACATCACTCTAATCACCACTCTTCTAAACTAGGTTAGCAAAGTAGAATTATGCCATACCCCTGAAAGTATCCCAAATATAAATGCTTACCTACTTAAAGTTACACAATTGTATATGTCTTTATGAACTTTATGAATTCAAAAAATATATACATAGCATACATTATGTAATTAATACCATTATTAAACATAGAATTTTTTAATATTCCAGAAAAATATAGTCATTGCTACCAATTTCACATCTCATAATCTACCACTAAAACATAATCTTATAATTTGGAAGAATATATGTATACCAATGTTCGTTGAAGTACAATAACCAGAATAACTTTGATTTATGTATACAATGAAATACTATGCAACTCTAAGATAAAATTATGCCAATTTCAGTACTTGGATAGAACTGGAGGCATCATACCAATCAAAATTAAACAGATAAAAATATGTATTAATTCACTAATATGTCATGTATGGAGATTTAAAGCTATAAAACAGAATATCAAATGATGGCAATCCTTTCATCCTGATTACAAAGCTGATTACAAATAAAGTGGAGAGAAAGTGAGAGGAATGAAGAGGCAGACTAGACGTAATATATTAACATTAGTAGATGTTCTTCAAAACTTCAGTGTTGGTATGTGAATATATGCATATAATTACATCAAATATATTCATATATGTACATCAAAATGAAAAATGGTTAATACAATTGCAAACATGATATGCATGCTAATAACAAACAAACCAAAATTCTTTTATTCACCCAAAATTGTGGTCTGGATAATTGATTCCATACATTTTTATAAACTGCAAATATCCTAGACACAGCTTTTCCTTCTTTATGTTAATTTTTTAAGAGAAGAGCTGGTGACATGTCAGTAATATGTGTTTGCTTTTGCTTTGGTTTTTGTGTTTTTGTACCATACTAATGAGTTGTATGTAATGAAGATTCAGTAAAATGTCTCCGTCTTTATTTCTGAGCCTTAAATCCAAAGAAGGAATAGATGGCCTGGCTGAAGATTAGATGATGGCCAGACATGAAAAGGATTCCATGAGGTAAAATAAATAGCAACTATTTTGGCAGAATTAAGCTGGTGAGGATGATATTTTTTAGTAAATCTGACCTAGGAAAAGACAGTGAAATCAAGTTCAGTGGACATTGGAGAATAATGAAGGACCAACTCTCCCTCCACTGTGTAATGATATTCATCTGTGTCCGATGGGGTCTTATGCAAACCTACAAATTAATTTCTTCATGTCCCATTTATTTCTCACTGGATTTCTCTAAACAGCATTAGTATTTAATTTTACTCCAGCAGATTCCAAAGTTATTTTAAGGAAATACAAAATCATTCTCAAAATAAAAATAGAAGCTATCATTGAGCACTAAAGCTCTTGTGCAAGGCAATCCAGTGAACTATGATGGTTTTGGATCCTGTTAGCGGCAGGTTATGTAACTAGAATATACCTGGAAATCCAAAAGTTATGCTTAAAGTGATTTCATTATGATTTAGAAAAAGCATACACTATGATTTACAAAACTGTTCATAATAGAGTTGTTTCAGAAATGAAATATTCTGACACAAACCCCACCACAACTGTATCCCTCTCTCCACCAGTGTCTGTGGATCCTCCCACCCCTCAACCTGTGCCCTTGGCAGGCATATAACACATTTATTTCATATTGCTTGCTCCACCAAATCTTAATGGAATGACATATGAGATTATCAGAAAATGATAAAAAATATCAACTTGTGATGATTGATTGCTATATGATTTCAAACCAGTGTAAATAAAAAATCAAATTATGTAATATATCTATTATTATTTATAACTATTCTTATTTATAACTTTGACACCTAAACTATATTGCATTAAATTGAACTTGGATGTTATTATGCTAATTTTCTTGTTTCCTCATTATGAATTTCTTAAAAAATTTTTGATAATTTGGCTGGAGCAATAACCCAGCGGGTGGGGTGTTTGCTTTGTACGGAGGCCGGCCTGTGCCAGTCTGGGTTCGATCCCGGCATCCCATATGATCCCCCGAGCACCGCCAGGAGAAATTCCTGAGTGCAGAGCCAGGGAGTAACCCCCTGAGCATCGCTGGGAGTGACCCAAAAAAAAAAAAAAAAAATTGATAATAAAGTTTACATAGACTTTAATTACACATTCATCAATAAATGATTGAAAAAAATCTGTATGTAAAATTAATCAAACATAGACTATTGGATATAAATAAAATATTTATTCATGACTAAAATGCATAAAATATATTCATCACATTGTATTATAAAATTTATCCATTCGTGGCTGAAAATGCATATTTCTTCGTAAGCTAGGAGTAAACATGCCTTTCTTAATCTGGTAGAGGGCATATAAGAACCATGAGTGAGTGTCATACTCAGTGCCAAAAGCTGGTAATGCCGCTAAGAGGGTCCCTTAATGTTTCTTGCTAAACTGGTTTCAAAGCTCTGAATTCCCTGACTTGTTGCCTATCTATAAAGCTCTGTATTGTTCCTTCAATTATGAATAATTTTGCTGATATTGATAATCACATAGAGTATTCATGATGAGGTGCTCATTTCGTTCTTGAGTTATTTATTTATTCATTTGTTTTGGTGGAGGGAACACTTGAAAGCGCTGAGGGCTTAGGCTCAGGAGTGATTCCTGACAGGTTTGAGTGGTACTAGGGATCCAACCCAGGTTGGGAACTTGCAAGGAGAACATCTTACTTATTTGTATCTCTCTGGTCCCATAAGTTCAGTGAATTTATGTACTATATCCATTCTCTTTTGACTATAGAATGCCATTTGACAGATCTGTGAACCTTTTTGGCTTTGTATATGTTTCTTTTATTTTAATGGTTTTCAATATTCTGTCTCTGTCATTTTATTTTTCCATTCTGAGCAGAATTTGTCTTGTAGTTTTCCTAGTTGAATCTAATGTACACTGAGAGAGACTCTGTATTTCGTTGCTTGTATTCTACAACTCTGGGAAATTTTACAATGTGTGCATATTGTATATGTGTGTGTATCACTACTTTAAAATCTTGTACCTTATATACAAAATTGGTTTGTCATTTAGATCCCCAAAGTTTAAAAAGACATAAAAAGTATCTCTGAAATTGCAATTGTTAACATGGAAAATCTATTTTTTTATACAAAAGCTGTGAGTAAAAATCAGTCACTTAAACAGCCTTTTCCTTCCATCCATCATCACCATTGTTTTAATGCCTCTAAGTAAACCAGGGAAATATCTCACACTCTTTAGGCATCCATTGGCCTTCATTCAGAGCTATAGACGAGATGATAGCAAAAATAAGTCTATTTCTCTCTGACCATGAAATGAAAGCTTTATATAGTAACACAGATTTAACTATTAAATTTAATTTATTGTGGTCTTTATAGACAAAAAATCTTCAAAATCCCATCTATAAGTTCCTGTGAACAGTCCCAAATTGAAGGAAAATGAGAAAATAGTACTAAGAATATCCTTAGTTTCATTTCAGGTTTTTTCAGTTTTTCTAGCTTTTTTCTTATTCTTTTTTCCTGAGTTTTGGACTCACTAATGTTTATTTTCCCAGTGGGTAAAATAAATTTCACAAAGTATTTCTCATCCTTTGATTTCTAATTGGTTCATAACAAAGATGACTCAATCACATATCTGTATTTCTATGTAATTTCTCATTTAAGTGATTGCCTCAGAAATTGGCAAGATGTCCCATGGGCAAAGGGGCCACCTCTCGACCACCTTGGGCTGGAGGACTGCAAGCACGACTGGGAGGTGCTAGCCAACCCCGGCCATGCAAGAGCCAGCTTACAGGGTCCAGACACATGGTTCTCGGGGGGGGGGAGGGGGAGTGTGGGAAGCCTGGACGGGTCCTCAAAATGAGCCCCAAACAGCCCACACACAGAGCACTCAGGGAAACCACTGCTGACCAATCCTCTCGGCCTCCTGGTATAAACCCACAGCCATGACAGAGCCTGGCAAACTACCTGTGGTGTATTCAATATACCAAAAACAGTAACAATAATGAACCTCATTCCCAATGAATGGAGATGTTATTGGCGCCCACTAAAGCAAATTGATGAACAATGGGAAGACAAGTGACAAGTGATAGTGACTTCAGAATTTAAATATCCTCTTCTATAGTTTTAGTTAAATACTATAAGTATAATCAAATATCTTTGCATACAAAATGATTTGAGCATATATGATAAATTTTGTATTTATTATACTATAATGATATTTTTGATAATTAACAATTGTTGGATTGTCTTTAACTATAAACCATTACTTTACCTGAAATCTGGAGCATTTTCTATTCTGTCTCTTGCCATTTGAGTCCGATGAGGGCAATGGTGTCTCTTTTCGGTTTTCAGAACATCTGAACAGTCCTGAGATTCTGGTGTCTGTGTTGATTTCATTGTCCTTTAGTAAATATCACAGATTTCCCACGTTGTTCTGACCACACGATATAATTTTCATGAAAACTTTTGGTGAGCAGGAATATCCTCTCTGATATCTCATAACTGCCATTTCTTATGCCTCTTTCTCTTTTTGTATTTTCTATATTGCCTAATCTGGGTTCTGTTTTCAGTCTTGTCTTTTGAGAACATAAAGACTGAAAGTTATTCAGTGCTCAGTTTCTAAAGTGATACAAAACTCTCACCCTTTATTTCCCAAATAGAAAGGGAATTTTATTCTCTATTTCATAGGTGACATTTGTTTCTCTAATCCTGTTTCTTTTTCCCCACTCTGAGGATAACAGAAAGTTTTCCATTATCTACTATGTATATATGTTGTTTTCAAGCCCCATACATTTCACTTTCCCTTCCTACACGCAGGACTGTAGATTGTTTTCTATTAATTATCACCTGTGTTTAGGCCATTATACAAAATTTTACTTTAAACTATAATAAGAAGTTCCACTTTCACAAAAAAGAAATTTCACATTCATTTTTTAAAAATAAGCAAGCCAAAGAAAAATATAGAACATTTGCAAAAAAACACTTCCATATTTCTGAAATTATTTGTCATAACACAGGTACAATATGTTCAGTAAACACTTTTCTATAATAAAATGTGCTCTGAATTGCCACTTTATTGCTCACAAATGGAAGAAAGAAATAATAGTTGGGGGGAATGAAAATTACTGACCGATTGTGTTGATTATACACATTTTCTATAGGGAATTTTACATAGTGCCTGATGTGGAATTTACCCAACCATTTCATTCTCAGAAGAGAAAATAAAATGATAAAGTCACCAGTTTTAGGATCTTCTAAACTTTTAAAATAGAAATAAAAAGATTTTTACAAATGTTCTGCTTAACCCTGATAAAATAAAATGTTCATAGCAGGGTGTCTGGTAACAAACTGTCTTCTGAAATTGCACCAGGACATTTTACATGCCTACTGGCCATTTAATTTAATGGGATTTTTTATTAGTGTATATACACTGGTTATTTAAACCACAGGGGTCTTTGCAGGTACAGGCAAGAAGAGAAGCTAACAGAAAAACTAAAAGTAGCAATTTCAGTTTTTAAATTAAATACTTACATTTGTATTCATTTATTTAAATTACATTCCTACTAACTTGTTTTTCCAAAGCATTAGGCAGAATATCACTATTAAACAGGTGTAAACCAATATACAATACCAGGAATTGTCTTTAAGTCATTCATGTGTTTCACCTCTTAAAGATAGTAGAGTTGTAAATAATTCGCAACACATTTTACTAATCCTGGTAACAAAAAACTCCAACAATTGGGAAAAAGCAACTACAGATAACAAATAGTAATAAACAAAAATAAAACATCTTAGAACTAATTTAATACATGTTACTGCATTTTATATTCTTATAACTCATAGAATGGCAACAAAATGACTATTAGTTTAATATCTTAATTATATTTTAATATTCAGAAGCTTTTATAAAATGAATTTTATAATATCTAGACATGAAATAACATGTCTTTTAATTGCATTTGAAATAAATGTGGGACAAACGATAGAACCCCAAAGCCTCTCTCCCTAATTAAAATAAATAAATATTTCCCATGCAATAATAAAAATCTTATAATTTCTTTAAACCCGTATACTAATAACCAAGTTTGCTTTGATTTCTGTTTTTACACAAAGTTTAAAACTTTGTATAAAAAGTTTGTGAGAGACTCACAGACATGGGGCAGAGCTGCTGCTGGCTCTCCCTGTGCCCAGCCGCTCATGAGGCACCTGGGAGGGATGGCAGATTCTACCCCTCACCCGCCACCCCAGCTGAGCCTCACAACAAGCCAGACGACCCCCACTCCATGAGGGGCCTCCATTTTCCATATCCAGACTTCCCCTCATCAGAACTCCACCCAGCAGACCAGCCTATTACAGACCGGCTTGCGCGCCACATGGTTCATCAATAAATGCTGGATTTTTAGATGACTACAAGAGTATGCTACCCACATGGCAGAGCCTGGCAAGCTACCCGTATCGTATTTGATATGCCAAATACCAGTAACAATTATAGACCTCATTCCCATGACCGGATGGAATGGTTTGAGGCTCTTTATGTTCCTGGAGCAAGCAGGTGCACTTGGGCTCTACTTGCCTGAGACAGGTCATATGGAGATAGTTACTGGTGCCCGCTCAAGCAAATTGTTGATGAACGGGAAGATAGTGATAGTGATAGTAATAGTGATACAAAGTTTATTAAAGTTCTACATAGATTTTTTGTTGTATTTGTGTGTGAAGTAAAACAGATTTAATTTAGAGGTTTTTGGGAAGGGAAAGGGAGAAGAGAAAGTGAGAGAGAGAGGGAGTATTCAGAGGGGGCGATGTCAGTGACACCTGTGCACGTGCACATGTCAACAGCCACGTGGGCTCAAAGAGCACATGGGCTCAGGAAGCATATGCTCCAACTACAGATATCTTAATTGAAAAGAATCAAGGTCATTCAAACTACTAGAACAGAATATGTTATTTTTGTCATGCATCAATTTTAATTGAAAAGATGAATGTTAAGAAGATAAATTATGGGTCTGAAGATATAGAGGGAAAGGTGCTTGCTTTTACATATCACCAACATGGATTCTATCCCGGCATCCCATAGGGTCCCCCAGTACCACCGAAGTGTTTCCTGTATAGAGAGATAGGGGAAACCTCTGTGTATCTCCAGGTGTGCCCCCAAAACCTAAAAATAAAAGAAAAAAAGAAAAAAAGAAGCAGTAGAAAAATATTTCCATTTTTCAGAATGTAATACATGTATTTAAAATTAATTATGAAACAAAGATAAAGAAGAGAAGGAAGTGATTATCATGGTTAAAAAACAAAAGAGATTTTGGAAGACAATATCTATCTTTGCTCCAAGTCAAGTTTCTTAGGCTTTACTTCTCCTCTGTGAATGTTATCACTTGATCAATTGAAATCCCATTATTCATTGGTTTGCTCAAGCAGGCACCAGTAACATTTCCATTGTACCCTATCACGTGCCACTATAGCACAATGGCATCTGGTTACCTCAGGAATAGGTGGAGATTCAAACCATTCCTTCAGTGTCTTGACAAAGAAGTCTGACCATCTTGTAGGTGAGCAGCCACGTGATCTTTTGACATCCCATATGATCCAGTCAGTAATGGCTCTAGTCCAGCAGTCGTCTCCAAATTGCATTACATGTCCAGCCCATCTGATTTTCGATGCCTTGGCAAAATGAGCATCCCTGACTGTGGAACAGCGACAGAGGTCAGAGCTGCGTATTCCTTCTTTCACTTGAGTGAGTAGTGATATTCCAAGCATAGCTCTTTCGATTCCTCGTTGGGAGACCTGAATAGCATTCTAATCCTGCTTTTGTAGGGCCCAGGTCTCTGAGGCGTATGTTAATGCAGGGAGAACAGTGGAGTTGAAGAGATGTGCCAGGAGCCAGGGTTTCTTTGTCTTTTTTAGCTATTTCTTCGATGCTTATGAAGGCATTCCATGCTGCTGTCTTCCTCCTGTGCAGTTCGGGTTTTAGGTCCCTCATCATGTTGACTTCTTGACCTAGGTACACATAACTGCTGCATTCAGAGATGTTTGTTCCATTGAA
This sequence comes from Cryptotis parvus, assembly GCA_021461705.1. Lineage (NCBI taxonomy): Eukaryota > Metazoa > Chordata > Mammalia > Eulipotyphla > Soricidae > Cryptotis > Cryptotis parvus. The sequence goes on along the minus strand of JAJIBD010005605.1, from coordinate 28,539 downwards.
AGTGAATGGTTCTCTGGAACTAGTTCATTTTTCATGATCCGACTGGTTCAGCACTTCCATAATTGTATGAAGAATGCTGAGAGAGAAAAAAGCCACAAAAGAACACCTGTCTTCGAAAACTATTGAGCTCATTCGCCAACGTGGCAAGAGCGTGAACCCTCAGGCGACCAAATGCTAACATCCAAGCTTGCAAAGCAGTGCAGAAGAGCAATAAACGAAGTCCTCAAAGAGAGAAGAACAGAAATACTGGACGATGCAGCAGAAGCTGGGAGGAGCATTTGCAACGCCTGACTGACCTTCGCCAAATATAAGATAAAGATGACTGCCCTACAACGTCCTGATATAGACGCTGTTCCTTCCATAAATTAAGTGGAGAAGATTATCCAGGACTTCTACTCAGATCTCTTTGATAGCCACATCCACCTGCCCACATACCAAATTCCACAGGATGGATATGTCCTTCCAAACGTTCTCTCTTCTGAAATCCAACAACCATTTCGTCAGTAAAAGAAGGGAACAGCACCAAACCCAGACAAAGTCAGATCCAAACACCTGAAGAATCTGCCATCGGTACTTATAAATACACTGGCTCGGCTCTTCACACACTACCTGTCTGAATGCAAGGGTGCCCTCCCCATTGGAAAAGGAGCAGGAGCGGTTCTACTGTTCAAGAAGGGAGACATTCACGACATTGGCAACTATCGCCCCCATCTGCCTGTTGTCTGTCATCTACAAGCTGTTTACGCAAGTCATCCTGAACAGGATTGGCAGAGCATTAGATGAAGGACAACCATGAGTGCAAGCTGTCTTCCAAAAGGATTCAGCACAATCGACCATATCCACACAGTAACCAAGCTCATTGAAGTTTGTAGGGAGTTCAAGATGCCACTCTGTCTCACATTCATTGATTTAAAGAAAGTCTTTGATTCTGTGGAGACTGAAGCAGTCATCGAAACCCTAGGCGGTCGGCAACTAAACCACCTCAGATTCGCTGATGACATTGTTCCTATAACACCAAACATTAGCCAAGCGGCACAAATGCTGGCTGACTTTGACCAATAATGTAGAAAGATAGGTCTACAGCTGAATCTCAGCAAACTATGTGGATGCTATAGACAATGAATTTTAAATGGACTGTTTCTGACTTAGGCATACTTTTTCTGCATTATGTAGATTCACTAAACTGACCTATCACATGGGATTCAAACCAAGAACACTTTTGAGTATTAATAGTTGTCAAAATCATATTGCAATACAGTAAATATAACAAAGAATACTTTTTGGAACATTCGTGATAAGCCATAGTTTCAACTTTTTAAACTTGTAAATTAGCTATGCTGTTTTTTTTTTTCTCAATTTGTCTCTTGCTCAACAGTAACACTTAGTGGTGCTTAGGTGAATAAATGTAGTGTTGGTGACTCAGATCTATGGAGACTTCTGTAAGTTTCTTTAGCCTGTAGGCCAGTATTAAATACAAACACTGCTTACTCTGAAAAAAGAGGAAAAAACTGAATTTATGAGTATCACTTGATCACTTGAATCCCGTTATTCATCTATTTGAAGAGCGGGCCCCAGTAACATTTCCATTGGACCCTATCACGTGCCAATGTAGCCCAATGGCATCTGGTTGATTCAGGAATATGAAGAGCCTCAAACCATTCCTTCAGGGTCTTGACAAGGAAGTCTGACCATCTTGTAGTTGGGCGGCCACGTGATCTTTTGACATCCCCTTGGAATCCAGTCAGTAATGGCTCTAGTCCAGCGGTTGTCTCCAAATCGCATTAAATGTCCAGCCCATCTGATTTTCGATGCCTTGGCAAACGAAACAGCATCCCTGATTCTGGAATAGCGATGGAGATCAGAACTCCAAGTTCCTTTTCTCACTTGAGTGAGGCGTGATATTCCAAGCATAGCTCTTTTGATTCCTCTCTGGGAGACCCGAATAGCATTCTCATCCTGCTTTCGTAGGGCCCAGGTCTCTGAGGCGTATGTTAATGCAGGGAGAACGGTGGAGTCGACGAGATGTGCCTGGAGCCGGAGGTTCTTTGTCCTTTTTAGCTATTTCTTCAATGCCTTTGAAGGCATTCCATGCTGCTCTCTTCCTCCTGCGCAGCTCAGGTTTTAGGTCGTTCATCATGTTGACTTCTCAACCTAGGTAAACATAACTGCTTCATTCAGAGATGTTTGTTCCATTGAGAGTGAATGGGGCCTCAGGAACTAGTTCATTTTTTCATGAACATAGTTTTCTTCAGATTCAGCTGTAGACCCATCTTTCCACATTCTCGGTCTATGTCAGCCAGCATTTGTGCCGTTTGGCTAATGTTTGGTGTTATTAGAACGATGTCATCAGCGAAGTGGAGGTGGTATAGTTGCCAACCATCTATCTTCACTCCCATTCCTTCCCATTCTAATTGTTGTGTGATGTTCTTGAGGATGGCGCTGAAGAGTTTCAGTGAAATGGTATCACCCTGTCGAACCTCTCTTTTGACATCAATGATCACTTCTTTGTAGAATGGTGAGATCCTGGTGGTGAATAAGTAATATGGCTCGCAAAGAATCTTGATGTATTTGGTTTGAATACCCTGTTTGGCTAGTGCTTTGATGACTGCTTCAATCTCCACAAAATCAAAGGCTTTCTGTAAATTAATGAACGTGAGACAGAGTGGCATCTTGTACTCTCTACAAACCTGGATCAGCTTGGTTACTGTGTGGATATGGTCGATTATGCTGAATCCTTTCCAGAAGCCAGCTTGCTCGCATGGTTGTCCTTCATCTAGTATTCTGCCAATCCTGTTCAGGATGATTCGTGTAAACAGTTTGTAGATGACAGACAACAGGCAGATGGGGTGATAGTTGCTGATGTCGTGAATGTCTCCCTTCTTGAACAGTAGAACTGTCCTGCTGGTTTTCCATTGGGAGGACACCTTGCATTCGGACAGGTAACGTGTGAAGAGCCGAGGTAGTATATTGGTGAGTACCGACAGCAGATTCTTTAGATGTTGGGGTCTGACTTTGTCTGGGCCTGGTGCTCTTCCCTTCTTTACCGACGAGAGGGCATGTTGGATTTCAGAAGGAAGAATGTTGGGAATGACATATCCATCCTGTGGAATTTGGCATGTGGGCAGGTGGATGTGGCTATCAAAGAGATTTGAGTAGTAGTCCTGGATAATCTTCTCCATTGCCTTTCTGGAAGATGTGATAGATGAAGAATATAACGGACTGGTTCAGTTATGAATATAGTATGCTCAAAACCCAGGCAAAAATGATGAGAAACAACTATTGAGTATATGGTCATAGGCATATCTCCTGCATTAGTGTGGCGGTTTGAGAGCTGTAATTAGACATACTTTGACCTACAAATGAGTGATTTCTCTTAGCAACAGTTACTACATAAGTAATTATTACTTATTTAAAATACTATTTGAAATCACTGTTAAGGATACTTAACTGATTCAACACATGGATGGTTTGAAAAATATTAATTTTAATATGAAGTAATTATTACAATTTGAGTGAAATATATGATTATTTAAAGATGAAAAATATTAACTAAAATGTAATTCCTAAAATAGAAATTACTCTTCTAACTTCTAAGTCAACATCAACCAAAATAAATGAATATTCTACCATACAAATAATCAATCAAAAGCGACAGAAAACAAACATAATGCAGAAAAAGAGATGACTAAATCGCTAACAATAAATAACAATATAACACATTTAAACTTAAACTTATTCCATAGAACTTCATAGGAAATATAAATATTTTAACACCTCAATTGAAATAAACAGATAATAGATAATGGAAGAAAAGAACAAAAACAACTTTATGCTTCTTATTAATCACTATCACTATATTCCCGTTCATCATCTATTTGCTAGAGCGAGCACCAGTAATGTCTCCATATGTCCTGTCTCATGGTAGTAGAACCCAAAGGCATCTGCTTGATCCAGGAAAATAAAGAGCCTCAAACCATTATATTAGGTCATTGGAATGACCTAATATAAATGTTACTGGTATTTGGCATATCAAATACAACACGAGTAGCTTGCCAGGCTTGCCCTGCGGGTGGCATACTCTTTTAGTCTCCTCTAAATAAAGCAATTATCAATGAACTGTGCAGCCACTAGCAGCCACGTGAGCCAGGCTGTGATAGTCTGGTCTGCTGGGTGGAGTTGTTACGAGAGGGAAGTCCGGATGTGGAAAATGGAGTTTGGGGGTGGGGGTTCTGGCTTGTTGTGTAGCTCTGCTGGGGTGGCAGGCCAGGGCTAGAACCTGCCATGCCTCCCGGGCACCTCATGAGAGGTTGGGCACAGGGAGAGCAAGTAGCAGCTCTGCCCCATGTCTGAGAGTCTCTGGTTCAGCATACCTGGGCCAGATTGAAGGAAAACTGCTGCAGGGTGGGTGTCGATGACCCGGCTGTGATAGCTGTCAAGATGACATATTGACCTTTAACCTTTTGCATCTATTAACAAGCAGAGATGCAAAATAAATGAATTGAAAATGGAGAGAATAGGACTGGGGAGATAGCACAAAAGGGAAGAGATCATGGAGTTTGAGCCTTTCTCTACAAGTCTCCATTGTTGGATGGCAGGCCTAGCTTGCTTGGGAGCTTTGCTGTTTTATCCACTCACAACATAATTATTTACATGTTCTTAAGTCAAGGTTCATTCTAATGAGATCTCTCTTCTATGTAAACACTGATAGAGGGTGTAACAGTAACAGAAGTCACCTTGACTCTGAATAACTTCTGACTTTTTATACATCTACTAAGACTTCTATGCTATCTAGATTGGGCACAGCTCCTCTTTATACCCACTGAACCCAGCTTTGCGACAGTTAGAATTTACCGGGAAACTACAACCCTGACTATGTTGAGAGATGATCGTTTAAGATTATAGGAAGTATCATACAAGTTTGCCTTCAAACAGGCGAGTATGACCCTTTCAGTATAAAGAGAATAAGATACTCAGAATCACCCTGGTGCAGATAAATAAAAAGGACCTTGTGGGTACCATCTAGATTACATGAAGCCCATGAAATTAAGATGTATTACCTATACCAGCCCCCTCTCTCCAGTGTTTTAAATAAAAGATAATCTCAAAGAAGGGATTAGTCCTTGGTGTAATCCTTTGTTTATACCTGTATCAGGGTGTGGCACAACCTTTCCACAGTCTTCTACTATCTAGAAGATGTTTACCATTCTTTGTTGATAGAACCCTCCCTGAATTTAGGATTACTTTTGTGTATATAAGGGGACTGATTGGAGGTACTAGCTCCTCTTTGGTGGAACTCCTTTCTGGTAGGATCCTCTTTGGTAGGACTCTCAGGTGAGACAATTTGGTGGGACTCCTTTCTGGTAGGAATCTGTTTGGTGGGACTTTTATCTGGTAGGACTATCTTTGGTAGGACTACTCTCTGGTGGGATTCACTTGGTGGGACTCTCTCTCTGGTCGGATCCTCCTGTATGAGATTTGGGTTCTCACGTATGGGCTAAGTTCTGACCAGAGCTAGAGTTCTTTCATTATATTGGATTGGGGTGGTAAAGGCTTTTAAAAGCCTTTTTTGGAACTGCGCCAGACTCATGAGGTTTCTTCCATTCCCTGGCGGCCTCAGAGGTAGAAGAGAACTTCTGTCCTGATAACATTGAGAACCCCAGTGGCTCCCCCAACATCCATAGATATCTACAAATATGTTGATAAGCCTCACATATCTACAAATATGTAGGCTTCTAGATATGTTTGTAGATATATCTATAGAAACAACCTTGGTGACTCAGTTGTCACCTTATGACTGGTGATTCCAGCACTCTTGAATCCAAAAAGCACCAGATCACTGGTCTCAGCTGTCATATCACAACTGCAACTGAGTTTTGAGTCAGTAGTCAAACAGGAGCGAACAGGAGTCTTCCCCTCAAATTATTTATTTTTCTTTACTTAGACATTCTTAAGAAGGTGAATATTGAGGAATAATAAAATCAGCTGACAGTGTGATCTTGGGGAATATGGGGAAAGAAATAGATCATATTTAGGAAAGGCAACCACTGTTAACTATTTTAAGGAAAAGTAATATTGTTTGATATCACTAGCATCACCTGTCTTCCTGTTGTTCATCATTTTGCAAGAATGAGCACCAGTAGCATCTCCAGACATACTGTCATGCATGTGCTAGTGTAGCCCAAGGGCATCTGCTTGCTCCAGGAGCAGGAAGAGCCTCAAACCATTCGTTCAGGTCATGGAAATGAGATCTATATTACTAGTTTTGGGCATATCAAATATGACACAGGTAGCTTGCCAGGCTCTGCTGTGCAGGTGGGATACTCTTGGTAGTAGGCTCTCAGTTTGTGCATTTACTCATGCAACAGGGAAAGATCGGCTTTTCTCTTGAGTGGAGCTATGATGAGCTGTGAAGTCCAGATGTTGAAAATGGTGGCCATCATGGTGTGGGGAAATCCTCTGGCTACTTGCTAGGCTCTATTGGGATGATGGGTCAAGGCTAGGACCCACCTTCCCTCCCGGATGCCTCATGATCAGCTGAGCATTAGCAGCTCTGCCCCATGTATCTGTGTCCCTGGTTCAGGCATACATGGGCTTGAAATAGTCTTCGCTTTAGGAACTCTGACAAGCATGGTTTGATATTGGCTTTTCTCTTTGGTGGAGATCTGATGAGCTGCAGCATCCAGATTGTTTGATATAAAAGAATGATATAAATATTGTATTATTCTGATATAAATATTGTAGCATTCTGTTATAGATGCAAATGTTATTTTGAGCACTGTTTTCTGAAATATGTGATTCTAAATATATGAACCTAGAATTTTAAAAGCATCTTTTAATATCTGTCTTCAAGATGTGGACCTCTGGTGCACTAGAACTTCAAATTATGTTTATGGTGTCAACCAAAAGATGAGGAAGTAATTAAAAAATTATATATGTGTGTGTGCATGTGTGTATATGTATGTATGCATATAAGATATAACTTATGTATCACTTGTATCACTTTTCTTCCCATTGTTCATTGATTTGCTTGAGTAGGCACCAGTAACATGTCCATATGTCCTGTCGAAGTGCTAGTGTAGCTCAAGAATATCTGCTCACTCTAGGAACACGAAGAGCCTCATATCATATACATATAAGATATACATATGTATTGTATGTATTGTATATGTATTGTATGTTACATATATTGTATTGTATGTTATGCATTGTATAAGTATATAATATATATATATGTGTATAGACACATATTGTTTAAGTGCCATCAAGGAATTCTAATATAGATTAATTTAGAAAACCTGAATGTATTCTAAGGTAGTGGAGAAGGCCAAATCAAGACATTTATGGTAAAAAGGAAATTGGATTAATGCTTAAAATAAATAATTAACCACACAAATTATTCTCCTCTATGAATAAATAGGTACTGATTTTCTCTAAAATATGGAAAGGGAACTGATGTTTTCCATACTCTGATGAAAAGTCTGTTGTCATCAGTTTCCTAATAATTGTTTGCAGGTGATTTCTTCAAAACAACTACTTTTGACCATCTCTAAAATTCATTGACCCTAGGTAAAAGATTGTTAGCTGACTTTAAAGGCAACCAATTTTAAAGTTATATATATATACTATATATAAATATATATGTATAACCAATAATATATAATATAAATTTATGATAAATATGTAACACATAAAATATATACTATATATTTATGGCACATATGAACATATATTTTATACATATATTTATATTCATATTTACATATAAAATATGAGCTAAGAAAATAAATAAATATAAAAATGTTCCTCAAATTTACCATTTGGCATTTGAAATCAAACCTTTCAAGTTCTAAGTGTTTTGAAGGAGGAATTTGAAGGTTTAATAGAGTAGAAGCAAAGTAGCTGCTTAAAAGTCACTGGAAGGGTGTCCAGTAGTGTGGAGTGTCCAGGGCAGTTCTCGGCTGTCAAAGGTGCATCATCAGTGACATTTTCCTTAAGAGTCTGTGTCATAATGAGCGGGTTAGTAACGATCACTTGTATCACTTGTAAAAAAAATAAATAAATAAAATAAAATAAAATAATAAAATAAAATATGAGGCTATTGCAGTTGACAATCATGATGAAACTGGTTATATTTTTCCCTTGCATTTTTTATTTTCTCTGTGACTATCAGAAACTGAACCAAATAGTTATCAGTCATGGACTAAAAATGGGAAATCAAGCAGTCATAAATTATTCTTATAAATGTTCAATGACAGGTTGAAGGAATAAACCACTGACACAAGATGAGAAAAGTAGATTCTTTTTCTTGTTCAATTGAAATAGCTTACAAGGAATTTAAAAATGCTCTAAAATAGCAATGCTACTGAAAATAGTATCATTAAGTAACAATAATATTCATATCACTAATATAATATTATGATAAGACAAAAAATAGTATCCCAAACACCATAAGGAAAGTTTTTAAACACTTCTCTTATAAGAGAAAACATAACCAATTATTTTATATCATTGCAAAAATCCTATTATTTATACATTAGTGATGCAGATGAAACTTTAGTTCAAATTCTAAAAGATAACTATTTAATAAAACAAGTTTTTGCCTACTCTTTTTTTTTTGGGGGAGTCACCCAGCAATGTTCATGGCTTATGTCCGACTCTGTGTTCATATATCACTGCTGACTGTTCTGACTGGGGAACCATATAGGGTGCTACAGATCAAATTAAGTCATATTCATGCAGGGCAAGCACCATACCCTCTCTATTATCTCTCTGGTCCCTGTTTTGGGATGACGTTTAAAATTTAAAAAATTTAGAAAGGTAGACTGTAATAAAGTTGTATGCGTTCTACCTCTCCTTTCGTTTTTTTTCCTTTTTTTTTTACTAATCTTTTTACCTCTGTTAGGAACAAGAATTTTTTGGAAGTTTTATAATACTTACAAATCTTCTTGTTATATATTTCTTTGTTTTGATCAAGAACTATTATTTTTCTGAATTTATATCTGTTAGACTAAAAGTTCATAACTGCTTTCCAAATAATAAATTTGCTATTTAGAATCTCTATTAGAAACTATCAGATAGCTATTTCTTAAAAAAAAAAGTTTATAGAGAAATTACGTAAATTTGTAGCGTAAACTACAATGTACTTTTTTTTTCACCTTGTTAGAAGAAACAATCTACTAGAAGTTAATTTGATTGTGAACAAATTCTATAATAGAACTTCACACAGGGGTTCTAATTGAATTTAGCTGGAGCAAGACTAATGTACTCTTATCAGATTCAAGCCAGTTTTTTTACTCTAAAAAAACATTCCATTACTATGCTGTTTTGTCTGTGATTATAAAAGAATGAGAACAGTGTGGGTTACAAAATCAACTTCTGTCTTTATCCTGCAGTGTCTGTTTCCAGTAGGAGGAAATGTGATTACTGAAGCCGTGATAGAAGTGACTTGCTATGCTAGTCCAAGATGCTACAAGCATGTAATAAGGATTGTGTCAACAGTTATTCTCTCCCGTTGAAAGAGAGAACTAAAAGGGGCTATAGAATTGCATGAGCTTGGCTAGTAAAAATAACATCGTGGGTGTCAACAAGTTTTAGTCACTGTAGGACAGATCCTATCAGTAATCCTTGTTCTGTATTTGCACACTAGGTCACTCTATTATGTCCTGGTAATAAGAACCCTAGACACTGAGTACACATAGATTTATTTTGTTACAAATATTTCATTCATGCTTTCACACATGGGATTATAGTACACAAATTTTTAGGAAATGTGCTTGAAATTTAAATATAATAAAAGGGAATTTTAGTCTTCATTTGTTTGTAGTAAAATTGATATAGACAGATGCATGAGAAAATGAATGCAATAAAATATAATAGACACTTTAATAACACTTTATATGTGGAAACAGAAGAGAAAGACATTGACTCTACCTTGAAAGTCAGAACACAATTTATGTGTTTATGAATAAATGTTTAAAAGCCATGCTTTTGTACCTGAGTATAGCAGCTGGCTTGCATGTATGAGGCTCTGGGTTTGATAACTCTAACAGATTTCCCTCCCCCAAATTCTCACACTCTTCAAAATTGTTTCCTTTTTCATTATACTAAAAGAAGTGACTAAACATAGATTTACAATAGAAATATAGTATGAGCAATGCATGTTATTTAAAATTTCTGGTAGTCAATCCACAAAAAATAAAAAAAAAAATCTCTACAGAAGACTAATATCCAAAATCTGTAATGCATTTGCAAAATTTAACAATAAGTATTTATGGCAAATGACTTCTGGCAAATGGATAGTTTTGGCGAATGATTTATGGTAAAAGTTATGACTAATGACGAATTGTTGAACATATTCAAAAAACTTTTTTAAAATTCAGTTATTAAAGCAACAAAAAGCAGGTATCTTTACCATTATTCACTTTAAATTTGTCTCAAGGGAAAACACAGATGCAGACTCAAGAAACAGTCAATTCACCTAAGTAAAAATTGATCATAAATGGGTAGCAGATCTAAAAACACCTAATTTCTTTCAATACAGGTCTAAAGGGGGCCATGCTAATCTTCTCAGTATCGTTCCAATTTTAGCATATGTGCTGCCGAAGCGAGCACATATATTTTTTTTAAATCCGGCTCAGGTATGCTGATCCAGAAACTCACAGACATGGGGCAAAGCTGCTACCAGCTCTCCCTGTGCCCAGCCGCTCACGAGGTACCTGTGAGGGATGGAGGGTTCTAGCCCTGGCCCGCCACCCCAGCAGAGCCTCGCAACAAGCCAAACAACCTCCCACTCCATGAGGGCCTCCATTTTCCACATCCGGACTTCCCCCTGATCAGAACTCCACCCAGCAGACCAACCTATCACAGCCTGGCTAGCATAGCCTCAACCGGCTGCGCCGGTTCATCAATAAATGCTGGATTTAGAGATGACTACAAGAGTATGCTACCCGCACGGCAGAGCCTGCCAAGCTACCCGTGTCAAATTTGATATGCCAAATACCAGTAACAATTATAGATCTCATTCCCATGACCTGATGGAATCGTTTGAGGCTCTTTATGTTCCTGGAGCAAGTAGGTGCCCTTGGGCTCTACCAGCATGAGACAGTACATATGAAAACACTATTGGTGCCGGCTCCGAGCCAATCGATGATGAACGGGAAGACAGTGGTACAGTGAATAATACGCCTCCCCGACACACACAAAGAGACACATCTAACAAAGCAATAGCCTGAAACTATATAAATAACAGTATATAAATAACTATATAAATAACAGTTTTCAGGCTATAACCTGAAAACTATGTGACTTAAAAACAATATGCTTGCCAAAGAAGTAGGATGGTAGATAGGATTGAACCTGGGGACAGTGGGTAAAAGAAGTGCACTGGCTAAGATATTGGTGTTCTAACACTGTATGCCTACAACTCAATTATAAGTTACTTTGTAAATCAAGGTACCTCAATCAAAAAAAGTGTCAAAGAAGGGAAGAATCACAAAATAGACACTTCCTCAAAAAAGATACAGATATTAAAGGTATAAGAAAAAGTGCTCTTCTTTAAGGAAATTCAAGCAAATGACAATGAGATCACTTCACACCATTGAAGTAGAACATATTAAAAATCATAGAGAAAACCAGTGGGGAAATGACACCCTCTTCCATTGTTGATTATAAATGTTATCTGGTTCAGTCTATATGAAAATAGTATGGTGCCTTTTCCCAAAAATAAAAATTGAGATTACACATGACCCAGTCATTCATTTACTTAATATCTAATTCAAAAGTAAAAAAAATAATCTTTGTAGATGCGTATATATACACATATATGCATATACCTTTATATATACACATATTTGAGTATATATGTACATATATATATCCCAAATATATTTTAGCACTCTTTAGTACAATTCAGCATTATTGAAAGTAGCCAAAATTTGAAAACAATGCAAAAGATCAGTAATAGATGGATGTACAAAAGAAATTGTGATAATAAGCAATAGAATACTGCTCGCCTGTAGCATGAATACTATAATTTACCTCGACTTAGATACAAATAGAGGGTAATTGGCTGAATAAGATGAAGACTAGGGAAAGGACCAAATACAGAATAGTTTCACCCATATGGAGACTAAAAATAAATAGTAAGGGGTAACAAATTGCCCTTGGTAACAGGGGTCTTAAAATTGGCCTATAGAATTGAGTTGGCCAAAGGGGTGGGAATCACAACATGTGAGATGGAATCTTGAGACACTGGGTGAGGAATATTTTGACACTGATGATTAAAGAACTGATGTTGGAACATTATAGTCCTGCAAGTGGAATGTGCAGTGTTTGGACATTGTATGCTTGAAATTCTATTATCAATATTATTATGAGTCACAGTACCTTTTTTAAAATCTGGCCAAAAATAAAAAAAAAAAAAAGTCATAGTAAAAATAAGGAAAAGTCATCCTACTTTTAATAAAGCATAATATACGAAAATATGTGATTTCTTCACATATTCACTTAAAATGGTATGTTTTATGTTTTCTTTTGTTTTTAAGCCATGTCAGGCTTCATCATACACACAGAAAATTCATGTTTATTCATAAGAGTTGTTTGTGCACAAACCAAACAACTGTTTTATAAAATATTCTATTCTAGCTGAAACTGATGTTCAAGTAAAGTTTATTGCTTCCAAATAGTCCATTGTTGCAGGACACCTAAAAGCCTAGGCTTCTGCATCTGTCCTGGATTGCCTCCTGCAGGTCACTTCATAGATAGGGGGGGTAGTCTGAATGTGGCAGTCTTATCTGACCATGTATTCTGTACTGGCTTGTATAAATATTCTATCATGCTACCACAATCATCGTGGGACTAGCTAGATCTTACCAGCATATTTGCCTGGCCACGTTGATCTCAAAGTAATTAGACCAGAGAGAAATGCTGTTTGCCTCCAAGCAAGCAAGCATGGCTCCCTGATAACTCAAAGGCAACTAAAATACAAAACTACCGTGAAGTAGACGAGATTCTTGTGAAGGCTTGGAGAAATATTTAATTGGCATTAGTATTAGTCTTTGGTACAGAGACATGCCATCTCAGAAACCTCCTTCTCTACCCTATAAAGGCAATTCCAGGTAGATCTTGGCTCAAGATATTAGGTGGGGTGCTGGGAGAAATTACCTGAGGGCATTTGAGCCTTCCTGCCAGGGAAGTTACATTTAGCTTATAGCTTCTCCCCAGATCTGCTAGGAGGCTTTTAATTAGCTCTGGGTCCTTGTAAACAACCAGATGGCCTCCTGAAGTTGCTACATTTCTATAAAGCTATTTTCCTGTTTTCATCTCTTAGATAGCCCAGCCCAGAATGGGCTGGGCTGGGAGTTTGGGGGATTCCTAGCTATAAAATAAGCTGTAAGAAGAAATAATATCTCTCTTTTCCCCTTTTTGCCATTTTGGCTTCCCTTGGTGTTTTGCTTCTCTGTCCTCTCCATTCTCTGTTGAGCCTCAACACGTGGTGGCAGCCATCTTGGCCTACACCTCGCTGGGGCCTAGCTGGAAACCCAGAGTCCGGAGGTTTTCCCTGCTCTTGGATTGTATATTGGTTTCTGTGATAGTAAAGCCCTTTTAAAACTGCATCGGATTACTGAGTCTTCATCATTCCCTGCCGGCTTCGGATGTAGAAGGGAACTTGCTTCCTGACACTGTCGGGGACCCTGGCGGCACTCTGCGACAGTCCATAAATGCTTTTTTGAGTTGAATGCTTTTTATTATAACTCTGTTATTAGGAAACATATTATTCACTTACATCCACTTTGATGTTTTGTGTTTTCTTCAGTTCTTGTACTATACAAATTTAATTGAAAATTATATTGTTCTCTTGCAGCTTAAATTTATCTCAAGTTGAATTTTACTTAATTATAATTTATAAAATGTTTTATTAAGTTCCATATATTTTATTATATTCTCACCATATAGTTCTATTTAGTGTTAAATATAAAACTTATAAGAGTCCTACTATACATAAAGTATATGTCAAAGCTATTATTGAAAATACTTTGCCTCTTTATGTTCAGAAACTAGTAGTGCCAGTTAGTGAAGGGTGGCTATTCATGCTTTGCTGCCCAAATCATCTCTATGGGTGTTAAAGTTATCTAACCCCAAAACATGCTGATTTATTTTTATTTGAGACCTTGGGCACAAATTCAGGGACTTGCTCAGAAAGCCCTTTCTCTCGCTTTTAAAAAGTTTTCAAAACAGCTGAACTATTCATAATGCTCCCAGAAAATGCCTATTAACCAGAAACTATGGACTCTTTATCACACAAGAGAAAATTAGAAGTCAAATCCATACTTAGACAAAATTTGTCATAAACTGTTACTGCTTCATCTACTCACTCACTTCTATCTACCCAGTGAGTTTTTCTAACAACCACTGGATGTTTTATGATCACATCCATTTTCCCAATTAAAATCAAGTCTAATTCTGTATTTTTTGTATGGGTTTTTAAATTTTTTTAAGTATTTTATTTTACCACCGTGAGATATACAACTACAAAGATATACAATTAAAAAAGTTCATATTTGGGTTTTGGTCATACAGCGGTCCAGCACCTATCCTTCCACCAATGTCCATCTCCCACCACCAACGTCCCCCGGTTCCCTCCCCCCCCTCCCCCAGCTAGCCTCCATGGCAGCTTCTTTACTTCTTTCCTTTTCTCTCTCTTTTTTTCTTTCCCTTAAAGACTATGGATTAGAGAACACACATTAAAGGGTTGTCATGTGCATCTTTTTGCCTGTATTTAATGATCAGTGCTAGGTTGGTATTAGTACTTTGGACAATTGTTAGCACACTGTTCCATATTCTGTCTTACCTAGCCTGTGACTCCCACATGTTTGTGATAATTTCCACCTTTGACAAGACCTCCTGATACATGTTTCACTTGACCTTGGATATTGGTATCATAATATGTACATATATATTTGTCATGTAAATAAATGCAGTCATTCTGCATCTATCTCTCTCCTTCTGGCTAATTTCACTCAACATGATCTTCTCCATGTCCATCTACCCAGTGAGGCAAATTTTATAACTTCATTAGGCAAATTTTATAACTTCATTTTTCCTAACAGCTGCATAGTGTTCCATTGTGTAGATGTATCAAAGCTTCTTTATCCAGTCATGAATTCTCGGGCACTCTGGTTGTTTCCAGATTCTGGCTATTTAAATAATGCTGCTATGAACATAAAAGTATGGATGGTGTTTCCGCTGCGTATTTTTGGCTTCCTAGAGTAGAGTCCCAAGAGTGGTATGGCTTTCAATTTCTAGTTTGAAGGAATGTCCATATTGTTTTCCAGAAAGGCTGTACCAGCTGGCATTCCCACCAACAATGGATGAGTGTCCCCTTTTCCCCACATCCACGCCAGCACTTGTTGTTCTTGCTCTTTTGAATGTGTGCCAGTCTCTGTGGTATGAAATGATACCTCATTGTAGTCCTGTATTTTAAAATACCTTAAGATGGAGAAGATGCCATTGGGCTACATTGGCATGTGATAGGGTTCAATGGAAATGTTACTGGCGCCCGCTCAAGCATATCGATGAATAACGGGATTCAAGTGATCAAGTGATCAAGATGGAGGAATTATTTCTTTTTTCACAGACATCTCACACATATACATAGGATATATCTACTAATTATGATTTTTCTTCCTGATCTCTTTCATTATAGAAGTCATTAAGAAAGAACTCAGATAGTTTTTTCTCTCCTTTATTACCTTATTTGTGACTTTCTACTAATCATCAGAGCTCCACCCAGCAGAAAAGTTGATCTCTCCCCATTGCGAGAGTAAATGCATGAACTGAGCGCCTAATACTGAAAGTATGCCATCCACATGGCAGAGCCTGACAAGCTACTTGTGTCGTATTTGATATGCCAAAAATTCAGTAACAATTATAGACTTTGTTCCACAACCTGAATGAACAGTTTGAGGCTCTCCATGTTCCTGGAGCTTGCAGATGTCTTTGGGCTACAGTAGCATGTGACAGGACGTATGGAGATGCTACTGGTGCCCACTCAAGCAAATTGATGAAAAATGGGAAGATAAGTGATAAAATTAATGATCACAAAGCCATATTATTATCAATTGATCTAAATTCCAAATTTATTCCAATGCAATGAACACAAGAAGCAAACATTTTCAAAGCAATTACTCACACTTTTTCTTCTGATCTTTTACAGTTGGCTTCATGCTAATCAAAATATTCAATAATATTTAATATTTAAGATCAAATAAAATGAATTACCATAAGGATTCTATTGAACACCACCTCTATAGTTGTTGTTATATATGTGAAGCTAAATCTGACCATAAGTTAGAATAAAACAAATGACTTACTTTGCATTTTTTGTTTGTTTTTATATTTTTCCTCTGGGGGCATATCCTGCAATGCTCAGAAGTTAGACATGACTGATTCAGGAATTACACCTTATAGTGCTCTGGGACCATATGGACTGTAGGACATTAAAACTGAGCCAGACAGCATGAAAGACAAGAGCCCTGCCCTCTGTGCTGTCTCTCCAGTCTCCTATTTCGTCTTTCACTGAGATAATTTGTGCTGGAATCACATCTAATCACGTCATCTAACTCCTTTAAATGAATGAATTTTATAGTAGTGCTTCTTTGCAGCAGTGCTTCTCAACCGTTTTCAGTCTCGATCCCTTTCTAACCTTGTTTCATTATTGTGCTTCCCACCCCCACCCCGCTGGTTGGTGTCTTAATCTTCTGGAGTGTCCCACTATTTAAGTTACATTTCCTTTGGAATATGGTGAAGTCCTGCAGATAAGAAATATTACTCTGAATTAACACAAATTGACCACTAGTTAAGGAATGCTGCTCAAAATCATCTTGAATATTTATTTTGATCCAGGAATTTAAAAAAATTATTATACCACCACCGGCTATACAATTACAAGGATGTTCATAATAGGGTCTCTGTCATACAGTGTTCCAGAACCCATCCCTCCACCAGTGCCCCATTCCCACCATCAATGTCCAAACATTCCCTCCCACCCAAACCCAGCCTGTCCTTACAGCAAGAACCTTTTCTTCTCTTTCCCTCTCTCTGTCTTTATCTCTGTATTTCTCTTCTCTTACACTTTGTGGCTTTCCTTATAGATATTAATGGTTTATGATATAAGTCTCTATGTGTATATTCAATAGTGAGTTCTAGTGTGGCATTATAATTCCCCATTCCCCATCAATCTCCCCAGTTTGTTGCAACTACAATGATCATTAAAGTGTAAAAATGTGAAAGATCCTGGGAAGGACCTTCACTATTGTCTAAGTCTGTTGTGTAGCTGCAGAATGGCCACTTGCCAGTGTAGCTATGGGTCTGGTCTGTCTCTTGTCTGGCATTGCCGACTGTAGTGGCTGCGAGCCAGCAGCCATGCCCAGACATGGAGGTGGAGAAATGGGGGGAGGAGTCCAAATCCCCCCTATCCAAATCTGGCCAGCGCAGACCTCCTGCACATGTCTGCTAACTCTAGGAGCTTTGTTGGACTCGAACAGGGACTGGAGCCATCTACCACACTCTGAAACTCTATGGGCTGCTGCACGTGGGTCAAGCTGAGCCACTGTGGGTCTGATCTGCCTCTTGTTCTGATCCAGGAATTTACTACTATCAGAAAATCGGCCCGAACACTGCAGGCCCTGAGCAACATCATATCCGTGGGTCTACCTACACAGTCTACCACGAGCCTAGTTGACCTCCAAAGGCTGAGAGGGGCCCCAGTTCTCTTGAGCACTACTTTGAGGATCCCTCCCACTACTTCCCCACAACACACACATGCAGAAATTCAACTTGAAATTTGTACATATTTTATAAAACAGGTAGTTTTATCTATTTTTTTTTCTTTGCAAAATATTTTTTTATTTTTTTATTATACCACCATGAAACATACAATTACAAAGGTGTTCATAATTGGTTCTTGGTAATGCAGTATTCCAGCACCCATCCCTCCACCAGTGCCCCATTTCCACCACCAATGTACCCCCCCCCTCCCGTCCCCCCCACCTTTAATAGCAGGTACCCCAGTTTCCTCTCTTTCTCTCTCTATCTCTCTCTCTGTCTCTGCATCTCTCTCCCTCTTATTTTACACATTGTGGCTAGCCCTGCAGATATTTAGAGTTTATCACTTAAGTCTCTTTGTGTATATTCAGTGGTGAGTTTTAATCTGCCATTACCATTTCCCCATATTTATTAAAACACTGGTATCTATATCCTATTAATGAATGCAGGTAGTTTTAAAGAAATCTATATATTAATTATCATTGCTGATTATTTTGAAAGAGAATGGAAGAATAAAAATTACCAGATAAGTATCTACAAACATGTGAATGATTGGTTCATCTCCCTGCCAAAAAATATCATCAATTGTTTCTCTGTATTGTTCTGATTATAGTAACATTGTTGAAATATGCACTGTCATCCTCAATTTTGCTTTAGTTTTTGTGTTTAAAATAATTGACCTAGAGTTGCTCAAAATCCATGTTTGTGAACAGAATCCTTTCTGAAATGGTTAGTCTGTTTATGCATTCTTCCCCTGTTCAGTGCCAAATAATATTTCATGAGTCAGTTCTCAAGTCATTTTCCTTAACTCACCCTACTCACTCCTCCTTTGGGCTTTAAAATCTCCAATAGGGATTTGAGTTTCTCTGAAATAATATAGAATAGATGTGTAAACAAATGTTAAAAGAGTTGCAGATGGGGAGCAGAGCAATAGTACAGTGGGCAGAGCATTTGCTTTTGCATACTACCCACTCTGGGTCTGATATTCTGTCCATCAAGGTTTGATCATCTTTATCTCATATGGTCACCAAGATCCTAGAGAACAAAGCCAGGATTAAATGCTGGGCAACACTGGGAATACCCCTTATGTTCTCCCCAAAAAGTGTTGAAGATGTGCTTTTCAAAGAAATTGAGAAAATAATTTGGACCTTGTGCTATAGATTTTTAAAAATTAGGAAAAATGGCATTTCTTTACATTGAAATTTAAATACAAAGTCAAAGATTGAAGTAACTTATTCAAAATTTTATTTGATAAACCCATGTTTTTCAAATTATAAAAATAAATATTGATTAATTTAATGGTAAGTAGGTTAAAGCTAATTACTTAGACATCAGGTGTCATATTTCGAGTACAGTGTCAAGAAGTTTCTCTTTTCTCCATTGCCTCAGAAGCGAAAGAACATACAAACTCACAGAAGTAAATTCCATGATTGAATAACACTCATCAATATTTTGTCAAGATTTAAGTGAAATACTTAAATTAAACCTAAAAGTATAGGAGTTTAACATCATGGAGTAAATTTTATAATCCTAGAGTGAAATTCTGTCAAAAATGTTATTCTTAGATTTAGAATGAAAAGAACAGTAAAATTTTATTGATGCATTATATCTGAACCTGCCCCTCGAGGTGTTGTAGGTGTGACTACAGTGCCTGGCTGCGTCAGCAGGTGGCAGACAGGAGACAGGCTTGTCCACACCCCCAGGGCTCTGCTCCATTGGCCCTGGATGGTTGATGATCTGACATAGAAAGGGACTGGTTCCCCTAGGACGAACCCAGAGCCATGGCAGAGCCTGGCAAGCTGCCCATGGTGTATTCAATTTGCCCAAAACTAACAAAATGGACCTCATTTCCAACAAGTGGAGACATTAGTGGTGCCTGCTTGAGCAAATCAATGAACAAGTGACAAGTGACTATGTCTGAAAATTTAGATACTCCTTAAAAGCTAAAAATATGTTGAAGTATAACTTCATAGAAATCTAACTTGTAAACATCACAATCTTCATCTAAAATGTTCTTAAATTGATAACTGATCTTAAAAATTATTTAAAAAAAGACAGAGTGAAACCCTTAAGTTTAAGCAAGACTACACAAAATTGGGAAAACTTTTCTTCTACATACACTGTCTCATAGATGGAAAATTGAAATTTGCCTTTAGATTACTGAAGAGAATATAGAAGCTAAAAAAGAACTAGATATATACTTTGCAATGATTTTTTATGGAAACCAGAACATCCACTGAGTTCTTCAGGGTTTTTTTTAATTTTTGGGTAACATCATTTGGTGCTCAGGCATTATTCCTGGTTCTACACTCAGGAATCACTCCTGGCAGTGCTCAGAGGACCAAATGGGATGTGAGGGATCGAACCTGAATCAGCCGCTTGCAAGGAAAAAGCCCTAAATACTGTACAATGGCTCAGGCCCCCAAATCTTCAGTGTTTAGATCAGTTATTCCTATGTGGTTAAAATGTGGCAGCTTGGTTCTAGGGAATATCTCCTTCTCATACTGTCATAATAAGCTTAAAGTGTTTTGATCACCAGAGCTTTTAAACTGATGTCATTAGCAGCCAAAATTTAGGATATAAAGTAAGAAATCATAACCTGCTTTTTTAGTGTTATAAAACTGTATCATGGACCAAAGAACAAAGATATCTCGTGACCGCTATGGTTAGCTAAAGTCATTTGCCTTACGTAGTCATATGTACTACATAAGTTTCTGAGACTGTATTACCATATAATGAAGTCAACATTTTCAAACTAAGTTTTTTTTTCCCTCAAAATCTAAGATCTACGTTAAGGATTGTGCAATCTATCTTTCATTCTTACTACAATACACACTTTGAATTACAAACAATCATGCTACGAAAGAGCAGCAAACATACACACACACACACACACACACACACCCACACATAAAACCCTGAGTAAACAGTATGTTACAGTATGTTGAGTGGTGGGGCAGATAATGAAACCGAGATAGGAGATAATTGGTTAGGTAAATTTGTAATAAATATGTATGAAGACCTGACACCCGATTAAGGGTGGAGATGAATTTTGAAGGGTCAGGGCACAAATTTGCTTGATTCTATATTCCTCTCGTGGCTTCTTCACAAAACCTTTGCTCTGACACATATCTTTATTAAAATTGCAGTTCTATGGTGTTTTTAAATATAAAATAAAATCAATTAAAATGGAAAATTTTTTTGAATGAATAATTAAAAATATAAAATATTAACCATTTGGGGCCAGAGCGACACTCCAGTAGGTTGGCCGTTTGTCTTACACACTACCGCCCAGGTTCGATCCTCGGCATCCTATATGGTCCCCCAGCACTGCCAGGAGTAATTCCTGAGTGCAGAGCCAAGAGTAACCCCTGAGCATCGCCAGGTGTGACAAAATGAAAAAAAATTAACCTTTTATTACAACTTTATTTTTTTTGGCTTTTTTGGGTCACACACGGGGACGTTCAGGGGTTACTCCTGGCTCTGCACTCAGGGAATTACTCCTGGCGGTGCTGGGGGACCATATGGGATGCCGGGAATCAAACGGGGTTGGCACAGGCTGACCCGCGTGCAAGGCAAACACCCTACCAGCTGGGCTATCGCTCAGGCCCCACAACTTTAAACAAGCTTTTAAACAACTCTAGTAAGTCTCATATATAGCCTTTGGAAATATGGCATCCTATATCAATTATTTGAAACATAATATGGCTTATCACTATATTAATGTATTCATTTCTGTACTATGTATCTAGAGCTAGTGCATACACTTTGAAAACTTATTTTAGAAAAATTGGAAAGAAAACAAGGATTTTGCTTTATCTGAACAATACCAAACCTTTGCCCACTAAAGCAAACAGGATGACATATTATGCTTTAAAGCTTTCGTATTAATGTAGACTGAGCTCAGATAAAATCATTTGGGGGGGTAAAAAATAGTGCACATGACACAGAGGTGTAATAAATTTCTCTCACAATAAAAGAATTTTTAAAGTAGTTTAAAAGAAAATATGACTTCTGTGCATTAAATAGAAGGTCCTTTTGAAAAACCTAGTCTTTTTCTTAAAATTCACTGCAATGCAACAATGGTTTTATAATATGTTATTTTTTCCTTCTATTTATATTTTCTTGTAATTCATGATCTTTGAAATAAAATGCACATAGCTTCTTTTGAACACTGTGTTCACTCATATGTCATATAGATACATTTGCTTCTAGGTATAATTCACATTTAAAAATAAAAGTTATTGATATGTCAGTAGGACATTTACTTCTTTATAACTCATTCTTTTCTTTTCCTTAAGCTTAGGAATAATTCTTCTCAGAACATCGGAAGAGAAAAGCCTTCAGCTAATTCAACTGCATGACTGTTTCCAAGAGCAGCTCAGGTAGAGTAGCTGGTTAGAAAGACAGAGCAGTCTGAGGAGCATATGCTAAATAAAACGTTTGATCCTTTGAGTTCTAAAATTTACTAAATGAATATGCTATATTTTAATTCCACTAGTACTGCCTTTAAATTAAAATATATTCACAATCAAAAAGCAAATAAATTCACATTTGGTTGTAGATGTGTTGAAAACAAGGAGCAATGCTAAAAGGAATATAAGGGGGAAAAGTAGTATCTACTAAAAGGGAGAACAAAAATGTTTTGTATACACCTAAGTTCTTGGTCAAAAGTTTTAACATATTGCAATTTTAAAAGGTTATATTTTGTGCCAGAGCAATTGCACAGTGGGTAGAGCACTTGTTTTGCACAGATAGTTCCAGCTTTGATCTTGGGCACCGCATATGATCTCCAAGTGTGACAGGAGACGGGGGATCTCTGAGTTCAAAACCAGGAGCAAGCCTTGAGAACAGCTGGAGTTTGTGTGTGCTTGTATGTGCATGCATGCATGCATGTATGTGTGTGTCTAAGTATAATATATTCCTTGATGTGCTGTAAAATAATTTACAGAAAATACATAGTTAAATATTTATATTTCTGATATCCATAAATATCCCATAGAATACATTGTGATTAGACAACTTTCTCATTTTTCGTAGTTACATCTAAAAATCCAACATGATTTTATTTAAGGAACTGCAACATGTGACTTACCTAACTCTCTTAGATGGTAGTATCTAACCTTTCATAAATTCTAGTGTAAAACCTTGGACTGAAAAATGTTTTATAACATATTTCAGTTAAAGGGATATTGGTGTGGGCACTAGTAAAGAGATTAATGTAGGAACATTGTATGGCTGAAACTAAAACCTGATTAAATCAATTTTAAAATGAAAGCAAAAAAGTACTTTTTTTGCTAAAAAAAGTTTAATTTGGGGTGAAAATTATACAAACTATGCAAAGCATGTAAATGAGAACTATTTAAGAAACATGAAAAATCAAAAAAAACTAAGTAAATGAAGAGACTGTTGATGTACACTAATATCTATGTTGTCAGCAGCCTGAATTTTTGCAATTCCAAAGAATGTGTAGTAGTTTTATATTAATACTTTACTTTGCTTTTTTCTGTTGAGCTATCATATCTATTATATTATTTGTTTATTTGTTTTGGATGCAGACTACATCTGGCTGTTTTAGGCTGATTATTCCTGGCTTTGTGCAAGGAATCATTCCTGAAGGACTTCTGAGACCATACGAGTACTGGGGATTAAAATGGACCTTTCGGGGCCGGAGCAATAGCCCAGCAGGTAGGGCATTTGCCTTGCACATGGTCTGCCCATGCCGGCCTGTGTTCAATCCCTGGCATCCCATATGGTCCCAAGAGCACCGCCAGGAGTAATTCCTGTGTGCAGAGGCAGGAGAAACCCCTGAGCATTGCCGAATGTGACCCCAAAAAACAAAATAAATAAAGAAATAAAGAAATAAAATAAAAATAAAATGGGCCTTTCAACATACAAGGCTAAGTAGATTACCTGCTATACTATCTCTCTATCCCAATTTTTTTTATTTTATTTTAATTTTTCTTTGCTTTTTGGGTCAGACCCGGCTATGCTCAGGTGTTGCTCTTGGCTCTGCACTCAGGAATTACTTCTGGAGGTACTCGGGGACCATATGGGATGCCGGGATCGAACCTGGGTTGGGGCCTGCAAGGCAAATGCCTTATCCACTGTGCTATCATTCAGGTCCCTACCCCAGTCTTTTGAAAACTAACTTGTATCCATTTTATTTTATGTAAACAGTAAAATCAATATAGCTAATTTGTAAGACAAAAGACAATTGCATTTGTTTAATTTAAGCTAAATAATACAGTTTGGCTCCTGGCTCCTGATAAAGCTAATATATATATATATATATATTTAATTATATATAATTATAATTATATATATAATTATATAATATATTATATATTATATATATTATATATAATATATATATATATATTGCTTTATCAGGAGCCAAACTGTATTATTTAGATTATTACAGTTTTGCTCTAAAATTACAAAAGTATATCTGCTTACCTATATAAATCATGCTATAATTTTGAACATAGATATAAGAGGTACATGTTTGCTATTTTTACTTTGCAGTGATATTCTCAGATATGCTTGTTTTAAAATAAATTTTTTGCTCTTTTTTAAACTTAATGGTAATTTATCATATGACTTTATCTTTTCTTTAGTAGGTTTCCCTACTCCAAACAGATACTAGGATATGTTTCCCCTCTTACAATTCAACAATGTTGTAGTAATAGTAGTTATTACTGTGATGATCATGGAGTTTAGCAGATTATATTCAAGAGAATTTATCCACCAGTTTAGTTTATATATTTAGAAAATGTCTCTGTATAATTTATATAGTTTAATCCTAACTTAAAAGTTTTCTGATACATTTAAAGATACTTAGAGCTATTAGAATTAGCAGAAATATATTGGCTATTACAAAATAAGTAGAATTAATACAGTAACAAATGTCCTATTTATACTACTTTCTTCCTTATTTCCTGATTATCTTTCTAAACCCTGCTTCTAGATTCTTTTGTTTCTTCATTTCCTTTTTTAATGTGGACTCCCAATTTAAAAACGGAATTAAAAAAAGTCATATGACTTTTTTTTTCAATCCAGCCCAGGTATGCTGATACAGAGACTCTCAGACATGGGGCAGAGCTGCTACTTGCTCTCCCTGTGCCCAGCAGCTCATAAGGCACCTGGGAGGCATGGCGGGTTCTAACCCTGGACTGCCACTCCAGCAGAGCCTAACAACAAGCCAGACAACCCCCTACTCCATGGGGGCCGCCATTTTCAACATCCAGACTTCCCTCTCGTCACAACTCCATCCAGTAGACCAGACTATTACAGTGCAGCTCGTGCGCGCCACTAGCAGCCGCGAGGTTCATCAATCAATGCTTTATTTAGAGGTGATTACAAGAGTATGCCACCCGCCACGGCAAGCCTGGCAAGCTGCTCGTGGTCGTATTTGATATGCCAAATACCAATAACATTTATATTAGGTCATTCCCATGACCTAATATAATGGTTTGAGGCTCTATGTTCCTGGAGCAAGCAGATGCCTTTGGGTTCTACTAGCATGAGACAGGACATATGGAGATATTACTGGTGCCCGCTCTAGCAAATAGATGATGAACAGGAAGATAGTGACAGTGATCGTGAATGTTGATTCCAACTCCATTTTTTTTTGCTTTTTGGGTCACACCCTGCGGCACTCAGGGGTTACTCCTGGCTTTGCACTCAGGAATTACTCCTGGCAGTGCTCAGGGTACCATATGGGATGTCGGGGATCAAACACAGGCTGGCACAGGCCAGCCATGTGCAAGGCAAACGCCCTACTGCTGGGCTATCGCTCCGGCTGCTCCAACTCCAAATCTAATGTCATGAAAACTCGGCATCCAAATAAATTCCACCAGACTGCTATAAATCTACCAAAGTCCCTGAGTTTTCAGCTGTGGGGACTAATGACTCATGGATTTTAGCTGCTTGACGTGCATCTCCTGGGTTAGGTAGTCAAGGATCAGTAGAGCAAGGCTGCTATGTGAGTCAACACAGTGATGGCTATGGGTGATGGACATGACTGCCAGGCTTCTGGAAGTATAGTGTGGGGTGCTACTCAACCAAACTCCAAAAATTATGAGCTTTCTGAATTGGGCACAGGGTAACTTAAATTATTCAGTTTGGCATTTCTACTGAGAGTATTCATGAACTGATTTTCAGATTCAGGTTGATTGCCTAGGAACCCAGGCAGCACACCCCACCTTCCACAGCTACTCATCTGTTCACTGGTTCGTCCAGATGATAGATCCTAAGTCACTGAACCACTTACCATCTCCTTAATACTGAAAATTCAGCAGGAGTGCATCAAACAAGATGAGAAATGTAATATGGAGCTGACAAAATTTAATAAATAAAAGCAATAACAAAGAAAGCTCAACTAGCAACAAATAACTGAGTAAATACCTATATAAGGATTTAACAATGCCACAATGAGAAATAACAATTTTTACAAAAATAGATTTTTTTATACTTAATCATTTTGATACTGGATCTTGTTTTCTAAACCATTTTTAATTCTAGAATAATATCAAAATTTGGGGCTTTTACTACCTTAAAATAAGTTTTAAAAAGCTAAATTTAAAATAAATAAATCTACCAGAACAAATGGATCTTTATTCTTCTTAGCATCTTGCACTGAATTCCTCCTGTTCTTTTCTTCTAATGAGTTCTTCCCATGTGCACATTCATTGTATCATAAATTACCTCTGAATATGGTTTTGTTCACTGTGACTGTCTTCCTGTTCCTCATCGATTTGCTCCAGCGGGCACCAGTAATATCTCCATATGTCCTGTCTCATGCAAGTAGAGCCCAAGGGCACCTGCTTGCTCAAGGAACATAAAGAGCCTCGAACCATCCCATCAGGTCATGGGAATGAGGTCTATAATTGTTACTGATATTTGGCATATCAAATATGACACGGGTAGCTTGCCAGACTCTACTGTGAGGGTAGCATACTCTTGTAGTCATCTCTAAATCCAGCATTTATTGATGAACTGCGAGGCCACTTGGCGGTCATGCGAGCTGGGCTGTGATAGGTTGGTCTGCTGGGTTCTGATAGGGAGAAGTCCGGATGTGAAAAATGGAGGCCCTCATGGAGTAGGGGGTCGTCTGGCTTGTTGCGAGGCTCTGCTGGGGTGGCGGGCCAGGGCTAGAACCCCCCATTCCTCCCAGGCGCCTCGTGAGTGGCTGGGCACAAGGAGGGCAAGTAGCCACTCTGCCCCATGTCTGGAGTCTCTGGATCCCCATACCTGTGCTGGATTTAAAAAGACTGTTGCAGGGTGGATCTCGGCGAGCCGGGCTGTGATAGGCTGGTCTGCTGGGTCGAATTCTGAAGAGGGAAAGTCCAGATGTGGAAAATGGAGTCCCTCATGGAGTGGGGGTTGTCTGGCTTGTTGTAAGGCTCTGCTGTGGTGGCGGGCCAGAGCTAGAACCCCGCCATCCCTTCCGGGGCGCCTAGTCAGCGGCTGGGCACAGGGAGAGCCAGTAGCAGCTCTGCCCCATGTCTGTGAGTCATGGTTAGTTATGTAACTTTTTAACGTAATAAAAATTGACATCTTCATCATCTCACTTATGCCAAGATTTTAAAGTAATAATTTGTTTTCTATTAGCTATTACCTTGAGTGACTTTTGCAGCCCTGTACTACAAAGAAATCAATATCATTTTCAATAATACAAGAATCATAATGTTTTTTCTTTGTTTCCTCAGCTACAAAATCATAGAGGGTAAGGTGATAAGTTTGGATTAAATCATGAATGGTTTGTGATTCAAGGGCATTTAAAATATGATAGGGGAACAAAGTATAAAATATCTACTCATCTGCTTATAACTACAAACTGCAGTTCTAACTTGTTTAACTATTTAGAATAACTCCTTATACTAATAGATGGTAGCCCTGATGTTCTCACAGAAAAAGAATTGATAAATTGTTCTCTTATTGTTTCATTTTGTCCTCCCTACCTTTTGCTTTCAATTTTCTGTATTCCATACGACTCTTAACTCATTTCATTTAACATGATTTCCATAAGTTCTATACATGTTTTTGCACGGCAAAAATTCAGTTTTGTCCTTAAGGCAGAATAAAACTGTGTTGTAGTATATCATATATGTATATATATACATATATAAATACATATGTTGTTTCTTCTTAAAGAATATTCATTTTATTCTTAACTTTTAGGAACTGTATTTTGAATAAGATTATTCATCAAGTGTGTCTTTTGTCAATATTTTATCTAGTCTGTGATATGTTTTCTGTTCTTTTGACATCTCTCACAGAGTAGAAGGCTAATAATTTAATAGCATTTTGATGTCTTACTTGTGTTTGATGTGTTGCTTCTAAAGAAGGGAGAGAGAGAAGAGGGCGAAGTGCCTGTCATAGAGGCAGACTGAGGGAGGGAGAGGGAATTGGAGACACTGATGATGGGAAATGGGCATTGGTAGAGGCATGGGTACTGGAACACTGTATGATGAAACCCAAATAGAAACATCTTTGCAATGGTATATCTCATGGTGGTATAATTTTTTTAAAAAGTCTTCTAGTTTCTCTCTCATATAATATTCTAGAATTTTTCAACTTTTTTATACATTTAGGTCCATAATATGTTTCAAGTTTATTTTTGTGAAGAGCTTGTTTTTAATTACAATTATAAATTTGTAAAGAAATTTATAAAGAAATTTATAATTAAGCTTATTTATAATTTATAATTAT